>JAODPA010070391.1:0-31526 GCA_025585075.1 Nepenthes mirabilis | reverse complement strand
AATTCGGTAAATATTTAATAATTTCAATGAAGGGAGAGTACACCCGGCGGCGAACTCGTCGGTGAGGAATTAATTAACCCACGCGCAGCAGCCACGATGCCTACGCTCCGCTCCCCGTCGCCGACGCAGTCCAGCCACGGTCCAGATGGACTTCCACCAATCACATATCATTTTTTATGCAAATTTCCGTACACTAAATGAACGGCTTAATGTAATTATCACATTATTTTTTGAAATAAATATTTCCGTTATACTATAAAATGAAACCGTAACGATCAAAAAATTCAACTCCCCCGCTCGTCTGTCAGCGCCGCTCTGCTTTTATCTCTGCGATCTGCGAAAAATTCTTTCCCCGCTGTCGAGCGATGTAGTTAACCCGCAGAAAAAGGTTCGAGGGGTTCTTTGCCTTTCCTTCAGTTTTTTTGCGTAAGAAAACCTCCTGGTTTTGCTTTCCCTCCCCCCCCCCCCCCCTCCCCCCCCCCCCCCTTTCTCTCGTCAGCCTTCTCTGCCTCTTCTTCTGTACACCTTTTGGGATTTATCTCGCTAAACAAGGGAGCGGATTTCTGGGAGACTGTCGCCCGAGTTCGTAAGTTTTCTCGTTTCATTTATTAGGTTAATTTTTGGTGAATCTATGTAATATTTATCCGGAGATGGAAATGATAGCGATCTTGTTGTCACCTTTATTGCATTTGAGGATGAAATTTGAACTATTTTAGGAAATTGAAATGTGACTCCAGGGTGTTCTGGAGATGTTTTTCGTGATTTTTTTTTTTTTCTGTTAGAGAGGATGTGATTTTTTGTATGTGAAGATATGTGATCCATTATCTGCATTTTTAGGGACAGGGGATAACTGTTAATTTGTAGTCCTTTTTTTGCCTGCATTTTTTTCAGCTACTGAAAAAAAAAAGGGGAAGTAATTCCCTTGCAAGCTGGTGGAATAAATCTGTTTGTTAAATTGCAAGAGTCGTTATGACTCAGTTGCTCGAAAAGATTTTTTTTTTCATCAGCCTGAAATCTCCGAGGAGAAAATGGTTACAATATTTCTTTTATTTGATTGGGGTTGCTGATACTCAAGTTCTCATTGCTATTGTTACTGGAAAGTGCTAGTTTATTTACCCTTCTCCCGTAATTAGAACCAAAATTTCGGTTGTTGCACCTTTACTAGCTCTTCTAAGTTGGAGAACATACGATTGAGTTTTCATATACTACCTTAATGTATTAATTGTGCACTTATGGATTGCAGTGATGGCAACCACAAAGCCTCAAGTCCCACTTTTTGGGTCAGCTATATAAATCTATTTTCATCATATCATACAATCTGAAGAGTGCAATTTCCTTTGAGGCTAGAAGTAATTTTACGTTATTTTTATTATATCACTCTATGTTTTCCAAGGTTTACTTTTTTTTTTCTTTCAACCATAACTAATTCATTTTTTCTCACAAGTATTTCATTTGGACTACATTTTAAGTGGTTGAACTAACATAAACGTCTCTTTATGTACAACCTATAAACATACACTGATGTCATAAGTTATTATATTATTTTTTAATAGAGTCACACTTATCCATTTTAATATTCTCATCTCTACATGACAAGCTAAAGACTGGGGACAGTTCATGCTGCTTTGTCAGTCTTATTTGGTTTTTTGAAGTAAACTGGTGAAATTGTCTTGAACAACCAGTACAGAAACTTTGGAGAACATATTTTAGCAAAATTTGAATACCAGTTTTCTCAAGCAACATTTAGCCCTTTTAATTTTTTATCGACAATTTTAGTTGATCATCATGGTCCTTAGTTGAATTGGTCCCTTCATTTCATATGCTTCTTTACTGGTAGATGTCTTATGAAAAGCTCGTTTCATGGGTTTCTAAGTGATGCACAGTTCTTGCTAATAAGCGATATCTATATATACTGCAGCTATGATTTCAAAATTTTCTTTTTTGATTTTTTTTTTTTTGTGTGGGAGATTAACACATAAGAGTTTTCCTCCAGAGATGTTTTTATTTTTAGCCGGCTAAGATTCATTTCTGTGTCATGGAGGAAGTGCAGAATTTAGGCAGCTCCTCTTTGTTACATTAGTTTGATACTTACTAGCAATAATGCAGCTCAATAACTGAGTGGCTGTCCTGGTTTTTTCATTTCATTTGAGGTGTTCTTCTGTGCCCCATTATTTTTGGTTGGAATTAAAGAAAATTCTGCTAGACAACCTAATGCAATTAACTACTTTTTTTTTTTCCGAAAAAGATGCTGAGACCTAACGCAAATACTACTGTTAATGAGATATTCTTTACGTGTTTGACACACTTATTTTCAATCATTATTCCTTACCAATTTAAGTTATGCCGTCGTGCAGTTTCTTGCCCACATATAGAAACTTGTTTGGTGGAAAACAACATTCTTGACTGAAGCAGATGGCTACACTCTCAGATATAGGAGTTTCTGCAGCTTTCAATATTATTAGTGCAGTGATTTTCTTGTTGGCCTTTGCATTTCTACGAATTCAACCTTTCAATGATAGAGTGTACTTCCCCAAATGGTATTTCAAAGGCCTAAGAAGCAGTCCAACACATTCAGGAGCCTTTGTAAAGAAGTTTGTCAATTTGGACTTCAAATCATATTTAAAGTTCTTAAATTGGATGCCAGAAGCATTAAAAATGCCTGAAGCTGAGCTTATTGAGCACGCAGGATTAGATTCTGCCGTCTACTTGCGTATTTATCTGATAGGGTATGTTGCAATAAATATCTTGGAACTTTCCTTTTTGCATTATACTTTGCCTCTTGTATTATTTTGTTCTGCACTGATTTCTACTGAGTACTCTAATTACAATGAATCTGTAAGGCGTATCAGAATATCGTGTGGTACTTAGTTGTGGCTTTGCTGCAATATCAGAATGTTTCACTCCTATGCAAGATCAAACTCCCTCTGTTCATCACTGCCTGAGCTAACTAATTGCTTGTTAGATGGGTCAGAGGTTCATTTGAAACTGAATGACTTTTTAATGAAACTGGCTGATGCTGGAACAAATCAAGGGTCTAGAAGGGCTAGATGAATGTTCATATCCTCTCCTCAGCTAACTTTAGAGGATATAATAATTCCAGCAGAAGACTGTTGGATATCACCTGCTTTTGTTACTGTAATATATTCTCAGAATTTTTTCGGATTAAAGTCCCAACTCCCAAGTCTAGACAGACAAGATGAGTAATAAATGAACATGAGAGTGAGGCGGTGATCTTTCCTTTTGAATCTTATTTCTAAGAGATCAACTGTATGTCAAATTTTTACGATATAATATTCTCATTCAGAGGATAAGTGATTTGATCAAAATGGTGCAGCACAAGTTTGAGAATTAATGTGGTGGGAGAGAAATGCTATAGACAGTGAGTAAACATATAGTGGCTCTCCAATTTAGGTTTTTTTTCTTTTTTGCTGCCGGATGAAAGTCTTCTAGAAAATAAAGGAAAACCTGATTTTTATTCCAAAATAACAAATTACAAGGTTGGTTGTGTAAATCTTGAATTTGCAGGTTGGCTTTCTACAAATATGAGGTAACTATTCCCAATTTGCTCAGTTGTGGACTTTATGAATTGTTTGAATGCAGAGTCCAGTATTACAGCACAAAGGCTTCATTACTGCACATTATATGATATTTACATTCTGTATTCCTCTTTTACTTGTCTTCTCTCTTTGTCACTGACTTCTTGAAATCAATGCCACTTCATGTCCTGTGATCTAGCTTTATGTTGCTCCTAACAGCATTATGTTGATTTACTATTTTGACCATATTTCATCTTGTCATCATACTGCAGGTTGAAAATTTTTGTTCCTATTACATTTTTGGCATTGGCTGTGCTTGTCCCTGTTAATTTCACAAATGGCACTTTGTCCTCACTATCTAAAGTTACCTACAGCAATATAGATAAGCTGTCTATCTCAAACATCCCACTTAGATCACAGAGGTGAGTATCCTATTCATATTGTTGACAAATATCTTTTGCCTTTAGACAGCTATGAGTTTGTTCTTGCTTTTGACAGCCAAATATTTGTTCATGTTGGGTCATATCTGTTTGCATAGTTCGTGCTTCATAGTCTTCGGTATAGGATTCTGTGATTTGATAGACACAAATACCATGGAAGTAAATCGCAGTTGCTACTGGAGCAATGGCTGCTGCAGCCCTTACAACAGCAAAAAGAGATTTTAATTAGTAAATTGGCTGTACTGCACTCCCGATGAATTTTGATGATCTATTTTCAAATTCAGAATACATAATATCATAGCAGTGTTTTTTGACATCAATTTTCAATTTGCAATACCTATTGTAAGTCTATAGTTTTAAGGCTGTCAATCTCACGAGTAAAAGTGCCATACACATCAAAGAGTAGACATTGAAATGTCTAAATTTATTTTTAATTTTTTTTAGAAAAATATATCTTGAAATAGAAGATTTAGAAAACAAAAATTGTTGAAGCCTTTTCGAATATTGCCAACTAATGTAAGTGGATTGTGTAGCTTTTCTTACGTTTATAATGGATTGTACATCTAAACTTCAGTATAATATAAACTCATTTATTCAAATTTCAAGCAGATAGTTAACCTGAAAAAAATGGAAAGCATAATAAAGCTTCTTTTTGCCTTTGCCGTAGACTATATATTTTTTGTTTTGAAGTATTCTGGATAGCTATTTTTTTCACTTCACTTCTATGCAAAATGAGCTAACCGCTTCTAAAATAAAATGTGTGTGTTCAATCAAATGTGTAACAGCCATTATCTAATATCATTGTTTGGGCGGCAAAGGCGGATATGCCAGTGAATTGGGGACCCTGTTATGTTATGCTCTAGTTCACTTATTTCCTTTTGAAACTCTTCTGTATAAAAACATCTGATGGTACTAGCCTGTAGTGTCATATGCTTTGGACATTACTTTGTCGATGAGCAAACTGAAAACAGAACTGAAATTGAAAGAGATTTGAGACAAGGACGTAGATGAGGCTTATAGGCACTTAAAAATCCAATAACAGCCCGTAGAGTTAGGTATATCACTGCACAGCTCAGCATAGCAAAAAAAGGAGATTGTGTTCTAAAACTGACACCTCAGTAATTCACCTGCACTCCATGTCGGAGTATGCCATCATGACAACTAGAATTTGACTGGGGAGAGGATAATGGCATGGCACTGCCAACTCAGCATGTGACTATGTTAAGCTTAGAGCTATTGAACAGTTCTGAAACATATGAAAGCAAGTATAAAAGAAGCATGTATAAATGTGTGAGGACTAAGGACAGCCCCCCCCCCCTCTTCTTTAAGGTATCTATGATTTGAGTGGTGATCCTAGTCTTTTTTTAGGCCTTGAAGTGATTTGCACTTGTATATAGGAATTGGCTCAATGCAATCTTGGTTACTATGGAATTGGTGATTCTTATTCCATTGTGGGTTCCTATTAAGAATATTTTAAATTGAATTAATTATTCATAAATAAATACAAGATATTCCTATGTAATAAATATCTAAGAAAGAAATGTATCCGAATGATATCCTATTTATGTTTTAACTCTGAAATTTAAATATTTGGATATAATCTAAAGAGAATTGGGAAACAATTTGAACAAATATGCATAATATTTTTTAGCAGTTATATCATGACCCCGGTACAAGTAAGTAAAAATAATGACATTAATACAAGAATTATCCATAAATAATCACGATCTAATAATCAAAAATTAGGTCAGACAATATAAACCAAAATCATAAGCAACATGTTTTAATATAAATATTAACGGTCACAGGATTGGCCAAACTATCACTTTCTGGTGTCGAAACAATATTATACCTGATTAATCTATAAATCTTTGTAAGGAAAAGTATCTAATCAAAATATTAAATATATCAGAGTGGAAGTCTGTGCATAACTTCATCAAGCACACTCACCCAAAATTCCAAATCTCGGAAATCAAAAATATATAAATCTAGTACAGTACGTAAAATTTAAATATCCCACAATATTACAAATATAAACTAAATAGAAGCCTTCCACAATCTTCTGTCCATATCCTGTAAGGATTCATTATCTGCTAATATGGAAGAGGGTTTTGAAAACAATTGTAAATGTGAGTTGAACACTAAAAAAATTATATATATACAANTTCTGTCCATATCCTGTAAGGATTCATTATCTGCTAATATGGAAGAGGGTTTTGAAAACAATTGTAAATGTGAGTTGAACACTAAAAAAATTATATATATACAATATACAAATATATATAAGTAAAATAGATGGAAGGACATAAAATCCTAAATGACGTGCAAAAGTCTAATTTTCGTTAAATACGTTCTAAATCATGACTTTATTCAAATAGTTTGGAATATGTAAAGATTCAAAACATGTGAATCGTACAAAGAACATTAGAAGATCAAAATTTGTAAAAACATAAGAAGACCAAAACATGCCAAAATATAAGAACTTAGGACCCGTGACTCGCACACTGACTAATCAAAAGGGCAAATTTGAAGAATGAGTTATTTATATTTTTGACAACTTTAGGTCGATACTCCACTATTCAAGTTTTGTAGGTGGGCTGTCTACATTATCCTATAGATAGGGTCAAACGTTACTTTCTTTTTTCTACCAGTAGATGATAAGTGCGTTATTCAATTAAGCCTAATATATTAGGATATATTCTAATACAAATTATCAATTATCTTATAATGGTTCTTATTTATCAAACGGAACACTTTGTAACAAATATACAAACTTTTTTCACCATCTGAAAAGTGCAAACTATGATCATATTACAAAATAGAGTCATCAAATGCTTACATGAAAATAGCATACAAGATCAAATGCTTAAATTTTTCATGATTTTCTTTATAATATTTCAATATAAGAACATATTCAAAATACCAAAATATTTGATAAAAACAAACGAAATATCTAAATATTTGATAAAAAACCAACAAAATCTTGAAATGTTCGGTGAAATATATATGTGTGTAATAATATTTGAAAAATGGGTGAAAATGTTAACATGCATATACATTTAATTAATTATTGAAAGTAAAACTAGAAAATTTAAACAATAGATTAAAGAATATGCTTAGATATACTTGCCTTAAACATTAAATTTGTCAAATCTAACATGAAATAACTTTGAAATCTCTTTTCTTTTCCTTTTCTCTCTTCTTCTTTCTTTCCTTCTCTTCTCTTTCTTTCCTCTCCCTTTTCTTGCATGAATGACAGAAATCGGGTGAAAGACATATATCCCAATTAGTGCAAGAATGCCGATCTAGTGCGCATCAGGTGCCAAGCTCATTCACATACACGCTTGAGCACTGCATTAGGTGCACCTTATGTGCGACTCATTTTGCTCAAACTATGTATGAATGCCGCATATGCACCCTTCAGGCGTGAACATTTTACTTAAAACATGCATGAGTGTGTCATCATGCGTGGAGCTTATGTCAAAAATGTGCATATGCGCTGCTATTGCGTAGATCAAGTGCTAAACTTGTTTTTTCAAAATTTGATTTTTTCTCAAAATTTTATTATATCATTATTTTTTATATTGACTCAATGCATAATATTTATGACATCATAAACATCAATTGGGAAATTGGTTGTTACAAGTTACATATGGGAAAATACCCATATCATTCTCAGGTTTTATTTCTTATATTGTATTGTTAACTTGTATTTTAGCACCAATGTTATTCTATGTAAAAAAATACTTTGTTAAATTCATTATTTTTGAATGTCACGTGATGCACACATGATGTTAAAAACTTAAAAATAGATCATCACTCTTTGATTTTTATACACTCAAGTTTTTTGGCATCTCATGTTATGATATGACTTAGAAAGTGGTGATTTTGGCATGAAATTTTACTTAGTATAGAATTGGAATAAAAATATGAGCTAAAAATGGGATTGGAAAAAAAGAAAAGAAAAGAAAAGTTGAGAATAAAATCAGAAAAAGTTTTAGAATGAATTCAATATTTTCTCTTTACATAGCTTTCGCTTGTGCTGTTGATTATTATTCAAACACAAGTATAGTTTTTAATTGTTGAAATCTCCATCTTTTACCTTTATCATCTTCTTTCCTTCATAGTTGTTTTGCTTTTGAATATCCTTGCTCTCATTTCATCTTCTTCAACCCAATAGAATACTAGAGGTTTATGGGGGTTGATCATCCATTGTGAAAGTTTTCCAATTTTTGTCAGCTATGAAATCAATCTTCTAGTTGTTTTATTTATTTTATGGAGCTTTATGCTTGAAAAATGTTTTCTTCTTTTCTTTGGTCAGAAAGATGTTTGTTCTTAAGCATAATCGTTGGAGCTCTCCATGTACTAGTTGTTCATGAATAGAGTTGATTTCTGATATCGTTGCTTTGCTTGATTATCTTTTCTCCTTTATATCTTGCAGATTTTGGGCTCATATAGTGATGGCTTATGTGTTTACTTTTTGGACATTTTATGTGTTGCTAAAGGAGTATGAAAGGGTTGCAGCAATGAGGTTGCAATTTCTTGCATCCGAGAGACGACGTCCTGACCAATTTACGGTAAGATTTTGGTGAAGTCTCATATAATTTATATAGTTAATATTAAGAAGAATTGGATTAGGACATGATAGTTTATGAGGGAAGCCTTGACACAAACATTAAGGTCATTCCACTGTGACTTGGAGGTCATGATTTCCAACCATGGAACCAACCTCGATGTGATGCTAGATGAAGGTTGCTTACCGACTCTCCTCGGAGCTGGAAAGTCTCGTGGTCCGCCCTTTTTCTATAGAGCATGATAGATTATGGATTTTTTTTATTAAAATGTAATGTTGTCAATGTGCATGTACTATAAAGGAGACTGGGATAAGTATGATGGGTTACTAGAAAATATTAGGGGAAAAAAGAGGGATCTATGCATGATTGATTTGGGGAAGGCTTATGCCAGCTTTTGTGGTGGATTTACAAAGAAAAGGCAGCAAGTTGTAGATAAGCATATTTGATAGAAAATATGTAGGAAGGTTAACCAGTTAAGGATCCGTGGGAAGGAAAATATGAATTTCCTTACCATGGTAAGTCTACACCAAGGGTCTGCTTTGAATTTCATCTATTTGCCTTAGATAATGCTGTATTTACTAGACAATTTTAAGATGATGTGCTTTAACACTGCTCTTTCCAGATTGTTCTGATAGTTAGAGAAATCAAATTGAAGTATAAAATTAAATCATAGATAAAGGCTCCAGAATCAAAGAGTGTGACAAAGTAGGAGTGTAACAGACTACCCAGTATAATTTGAATAATTTTTAGGAAAATAATATGAGCAATTTAGAGTTTGCCTCGTGGTGACCCCAGGCCTCATGGTATTCTCCCTACTTTTATTAAAAAAACTTGTGGAAATAACTTCTTCATCTCTTTTTGATATCTCCATCTGCAAAAGTACCTCTTTATCATCATCCTCAATAAACTTACTTGGTTCAAGCCTTTTCTTATCCATTTGTTGCTTTAACTAGTCTAAAAACACTCGGTTTCTCGCTCTTCTTTTGTTCATCCGCTTATATAAGCTTGTATTTGGCCAATCGCTTTTAGCTTGGCCTCACTTGTTGCTGTCATTGCCTCCTTTTTAGCACGTTTACAGGTTCAAGTTTACATCATTTCTTCAATTGTAAATATCTTTGTATCAATGTCTTCTAACTTTCGATTTCTTCTGGACCATTTTGCACCACTACCATGCTTCTTTTTTCAGTTTGGTGCACTCCTTTTTGTTTCACTTTACAATTCCTTGGATGCTTCGTGAATATTTTTAGCCATAGCTCCTGCATCTTACAAGTAATCCTTTTAAGATCGCAAGTGCCTTCATTTTGATTCTTCTCTCGAAAGAGATTTTGCTTTTTTCTTCTCCTTTTACTTAAAATGTGTGCCAATTAAATGTTGATCGTTGATGTGTACTAGGACCGAGTTTCTATTCGAAATAGAGACTGCTTAAGATGGAGCTTGATTCAAATAGACAATTTTTGGGTACTGCATACAACAAACAAATAAGTGAAGGGGCCCAGGTTGTGTTTCGAGACAAACCCCATCTATGCCTGAGTCTGTGTGAGCGCAAGTTGTGAAAAAAGGGGGGAGAAGAGTTATCAACTCTGTAAGCCCAAGCTATAAGACTGCTGATGGGTGTGTTGACGAAGGGTCCAAGTTGTTTGAGAAGCTCGGTCTGGAGATGGGAGCTGTTAGGACGTTGGTTCTTTTGAGATGATTATCGAAGTGGGCTCGATGCTAAGTTGGTAAATGAGATGGGGAGTTCTTAAATACTAGGAAATGCCTCGGGCTAAATACTCTACTCAAGAAGAATACAGTGTGTCTCTTTAGGTACCTAGTTCCAAGGATGATGATGATTTTCTCCACCTGTGAAGTATGCAAATGATTTCTTCATGTTAAGGGTGTATTTGCTCTCAAGGATTTGGATTTTCCAAATGTTGATAGGAGGCTTGTATTTATAGGGAAGGCCTTTGGTGCTGTCATGCCACGTAGGTAAGGGCTAATAGGTCAGGCATCCAAGCTTCAGGGAGTTGGTACAACTGCTCTGTGATCTTTGGCTATTAATCGCCTTTCTAGGGTTGCAGGCATTACTTTTCGGCATGGAAAGCATGCCGAAAAGTAATGCCTTTTGTTGGCCAGAAAGCATGCCGAAAAGTAATGCCTTTTGTTGGCCAGATGAATGACCAATGGACCTTGTCCGTCATTTAATGCTAACGTGCCACTTCAGCCAGCATGGACTCCACAAGTACGAACGACAACTTCTCTATGGGCCCACGTTAACATCTCTGAGGTGTTTTGGTTGACCAGCCCCGTGGTCAGTTTCTAAGGGGAGTAGTTCGTCTAAGCCTATGCAACTTTTTAAGCCAGGGTTCTTGGAGGGTTGACACCATTCGTGTGGAAGCTCCGGGCTGTTCAACTTCATTTTGGTCGAAGGCATTATGGGACCCAATGGGGATTAACACAGACCCATGCTTCTTTCCAGCAATTGACAAGATTGATCAAGATGTGACATAGTGCTAAAGAGGAGGTTTAAAATGAAGAAACGCAGAGGCAATGTTATGTGATCATGGAACACCTCTTAAATAGAAAGTGAATCTGTAGCTCATGTTACTAGACAAATTATACTATCATGTATCAGTTATTACATATCTGTGTTGGACACCAAGGAATAAAATATGACAATATGTCTAGGATAGATAAGCATGTTAAGATGAGTGGTGTTGTGTAACTGTAAAAAATAACAAAAATGAGCACATCTATGGCAAATTAAAAATAGCACCTGTGGAGGATAAAATGAGGGAATTTTGCTTAAGATGATTTAGACACGGAAATGTTGGTTAGGAATTATACACTTACGAGGAAAACTTCTTGTCTCGAGTTAGAGGCCTAGGAAGGCAAACATAAGCCTAGAAAAAATTGGAATGGGTTGATACAAAGGAGTAGAATATCTTTCTCCTTCCAAAGGATGCTATCTCAAACAGAGCTGAATGTCAAAAGAGGATTTGTAGAACCTATCTTATAAAACAGAACTTAAGGCTTTGGTGCTGTTGTATAATAAATGAATGTGTAAGGAGTTCAATAAACTTTCCATTTTTGCAGCTTAG
Source organism: Nepenthes mirabilis (assembly GCA_025585075.1). Lineage (NCBI taxonomy): Eukaryota > Viridiplantae > Streptophyta > Magnoliopsida > Caryophyllales > Nepenthaceae > Nepenthes > Nepenthes mirabilis. The sequence goes on along the minus strand of JAODPA010070391.1, from coordinate 19,896 downwards.
AGAATATCATGTTGGTGATTTGTTTTTGCACAAGTCTACTTGATCATATCTCCTAGTTGTTTGATTATTTGGTGCAGGTCCTCGTGAAAAATGTGCCTCCAGATCCGGATGAATCTGTTAGCGAGCTTGTGGAGCATTTCTTCTTAGTCAATCATCCAGATTATTATCTTACTCATCAGGTGAGTTTCCGCAGCACTTAGTATGTATTATACTGGATAGATTGTACATTACTGGCACAAACTGTGCACACCAATGAGAACTTCTATTATGGTTCATCACCATTGCCATATTCCGCCATCATCATCTTCATCTATTGTCACACTTTTCTACCATTGGTAATAGGGTCATGAGTGAACCAATAAGCTCGATGAGTGACTTGTGAGCGAGCTCAATAATATTTCATTTATATCCTTTGATCATCAAGCTGAATGAACAAGTTTACACAAACTATGGGCCTATATAATAACTGTGCCATCTTTGAGGGTAGATGAACTTTGCCTTTTTTTTTTCATTCCTGAACAAGCTAGTTTTGAGCTTGGTTAGAGCTCATTTTCATGCTCAATTAATCCCTACAGCTACTTATAATCTAACTACCATGTCTCTAGAATCAGTATCCAAATCCTTGTCAACTGTTCTTTTCTTTCCCCTTTTGGTTTTGCAATGAGTCAGAAACATCCGATTTTTGCATCGACATAATAATTGACTTACTTGTTAAACTCCAAATATTTACTTTACTTGTGCAAAAGGTCAATTTTGTAGGTATGACTTGATATCTATTTGCAAATAAATGAAATGTTAATGAGTGCCCAAAGGGTTCTTGTTAAAGTATTGTTTTGGAGAGGTAGGTTTGCATTTGATCGGAACATTTACCTTGTGCTGAATACGTCAATTCTAATTTTGTTATGTACTTTTAGGACACTCGTTAATGTGATCATGGATAAAACTTGGATTACAGAGAATAAGAAAGGAGTCTCACCACATCTACTTGTGCCAACACTTAAGAGCTTTATTGTGTGACCAAATGCGTAAGTTATTGGTCTATGGACTGGTTCATTGTTACACGCTATCTATTCTACAAAACGTGGCTTCCTGATTCACATATACTCTAAACAGTCTCCTCATTAAGTTAGAGCGTATCCACATTGAGGAATCCCCCTTGAATGCAAACCACACAACACCGCACCGCAACAACTGCCATAATTGTGTAATACAACCTAGCCCCGTCATTGCTGGCATCTGACTGCCCATACTGTGTTTATTATGATCCATTTGTGGGCTTCATTCATGCTTCTTTCCAACTGAACTTTGGCTTTGATATCACTTGTTGCAATCCTTGGGAGACCAAGGTGGGAATCAGAGCATCCCTACCTTCGTGCACACATAGCACTTCTTTGCATGTGTTGATACCATCTCTATCCAAGACCTAGACTATTGGGTTTTAGGTGAGAAATGATCAAATAATTATAAGCTATTGCATTCTCTTTTAATTTTTTTGATGTGGGACATCCTTTGAGTCTATACATGCTTTAACAAAAACTGAGGATCAGTCATTGATAGTGCTGTTTTTTTCATAATGGTGCATTTCAAGAACATTACCATGCATGCCAAAACATCCTTCTCCGCTCCCTACTTTTTTGGATAGGTTTAGAACTGCTTTGACCTAACCTGTCAAGTTCTACAGCTGTTTCTCCTTTCTGATGCTGCATTTCCTCTGCAGTTATAGCTATGGGTTTCTTCTTGCTAGGAAGCGTTTGTAGCATTGTGCTTCATTCGATTGTACAAACTTTGAATATCTTGTGATTTCCGCTAATGCAATACTATGTGTATAATAAATCTTTGAGATTCTTGATTTTTCAACTGCTGACAACACATTCTCTTTGTTCAATGAACTATGTATTTTTTTCCCATCCTAATGGAGGGATGTTTATGAAAATGCAGGTTGTCTACAATGCTAATAAACTAGCAGAGTTGATCAAAGAAAAGAAGAAAAAACAAAATTGGCTTGATTACTACCAACTTAAATATTCTAGAGATCCTGCAAAGAGGCCCCTCACAAAGGTAAATTGCTGCAATCTGGTATCTATATTTGATTGTTTATTATTATCTGTTTATTTTTCAGAGTTATTATGCTGCTGATACAATTATTTATTTGCTCCTTTTTCCAGACTGGATTTCTTGGTCTTTGTGGAGAAAAAGTTGACGCCATTGACTTTTACACTTCAGAAATAGAGAGATTGACAAAGGATGTCAGTTCCACCTTTCTTGTTTTTTCTGTGACGCTTTTTGACTATTGTCAATTCATGAGACCTGTTAAGTTGTGTCCTAAATACTGCATATAGAGTTTGTGTGATGTTGATAACCTACGGAAATCAAAGGTTGCCTAGTGGTCTGCTATGTACTTGCCTACAAGAATGACACGGTTTAAATCCTCGTTAACTCTCCCCTCCCCTATCTCATCCCTCAGAAAAAAAATAATCATGAATCTTCGATGTGAATCTTACCGAACAGGATCTTGCAAAACTTTCGAGTGCAATCTTTGACCCTTCACCTTTTGTTTATGTTGATAAGCTCTATTGTTTCTACACCTTACTTTTATTTATGTTGATAAGTCTATCTGCAGCTGTCTGTTATATAATTCACAATAACTTATTGAAAGAAGGGGAAAAATTGTTTCATGCATGATCATGCTATATTTCAGCTTGTTCTTTGGAGTTCAGCTGTGGACCAGACCACTTTCCATCTTATACGGTCAAACTGAAAGCACATGTAGATGATGTCAAATTGAAAGTGAAACAGATAGAAGGCGTCTCTTTGTTTCTTGTATTCTTCAACATCTTGCACTTGTAAGTTTTCTTGAGGAAAGCAGTTAGTGGAGATGATACCAGGAATCAGTTGTACACATTGTAGTATTTCCTAGATTGAGTAGAATCACATGATACCTTTATGTAGAGACGAAATGCTTGGTACATGATACTTTGTTAGTGGAGTGATGCAATTTTAGTTAGTTTGAGGAAAAGATTGGAGAATTGATGAGGAGATGAACTTACATTTTCTAGTTATATTAATTTTAGGCTTTACTTATTACAAGTTGTTATTAATGGGCTGTTATGGAAGGTTTATTTATATTTTCTAGTTATATTATGGGGATTTCCATAGGATTAATGTTTTCTTATCTAATTATTGAGGTTACCCCATCTTTTCTAGTTATGACCTATGTAGCTATTTTTGGCTATTGATAAATGATATTATGCTTATGGTTGTTACTTAGTGTTGCCTCTCCCTCCCTCTCGTTGGTCTATTTCTCTCCTCTTCTCTCCTCCCCCTTTCTCTTCCATGTTCTTCCTCATCACTTTCTCAAATTTGGTATCAGAGACAATTTATAATATTACACAAGCCATTACTTAAATTTTCTTCTTACTACAACTGTGCCCTTCATCTAAACCATTTGTCATGCGGAAAAAAAAAAAAAAAATCCACCATTGTTGCAAAACCAACATTTACTGACACATTTTGTAGAAATTGGGAAAGGACTACAAAGTCACATAGCTTGTGGTTTGAAGATTGATTGTGGGACCATCATGATTTTTACTCAACGAGGTTAAGTTCTTTCCACCCTAGAGATTTGATAAGACATGAACTTTAATTTACTAGTTTTATTAATTTTTGGTTTTACTTATTAAGGGTTGTCTACTTGTTATTGTGGGACCATCATGAGTTGATTTGTAGAGTTTTCTTATGCCATTATTAGGGTTTGCTTCTTCCATTATCAAGGCTATCTTATGTTTTCAATTTAAAGACTATGTAGCCATTCTTAATTATTGATGAATTATATTATGCCTATAGCTGTCCCCTGGCATTGCCCTCCCTCCCTCTCGTTGGTTTCCTTGTCTCTCTCTTCCCTCTTCTCCTTTCTTTCTCTTCTCCCCCTTCTCTTTTCCCCGTTCTTCTTCCCTCCGTTCCCTGTTCTTTGTTTTCTATTCATCAAGAAGTCAGCAATAAATACATCACATATGATGTTTGAAGGTCTCAAATTAGGAGATAATGAAAGAAAGTTTACGTCTATTGCTTGAATTTTCCCATGAAAGAGAAGTAGTATTCTTTTGCTATCACATACTTGCAGTGAAATTTGTCTATGAAAATTACTGTTGCTATAGGACAGAACAAGGGCACAAGAAGGTTAGGAATGACAGTGAACAAGTGGAGGTTTAGAAAAATTAGAAACAGAGTGCATACGGAGTCTTCATGATCAGTTTATGCAATATATTAATTGGATAAAATAATTTGTTAAAGGGAAAAATCAACCTTTGATGGCCCTTATGTTGAGATATTGTAATTATTCTTGTGATTCCTTCCTGTTTTAGGGATAATGTAGTTGCTCATTAGCGTGTGTAGATTAATTAGAAGTGTAGCTTAAATTATAGGAATCAATTGCTTAATTATAGGAGTTATACCATTGATCCATTACTACTATATATCTACATGTACACATCCATTGTTCAATAAAAAGAAAAACAATATTCTTCTCTGTATCTGATCCCGATGTCCTTATTCCTCAACATATGTATCAGCTTCACAATCCTTTTCCTCTGTTTTGCTTTAGTAAAGTGTTAGGTTGGTGTTTATTTGCACCATGTGACACATGATCATTCTTTGGTTGGGAAATGGAGATATGTGTTGACTTGATAACATCTATTGCTAATCATTTTTAGACAAGATGACTTCTTTGTGACTTGTACTTGACCTTCTGAATAATATGTTTGCCTTGCTCCTGTATGCAGAGAGGACAAAAATGGTATTTTTCTAGTTTGATTGGCCATCCTAAAGAAGCTAAGGTCTTTTGCACAATACTGGAAGGAACTTTTAGACACAATGACTCTGACCGCATAAGAAGAGTTTCCCACCTGTCTGCATCTTTTTTCTGTTGTGCTAGCAAATTCATTATATTTGTCGACTTTTATAGATGATCCTAAACATCTTAAGGAAACTGCTAAATGGAGCAGTGGATGTGTGCACGAAGAAGCTACTGCTCTGGTCCCACCTGTTGAAGTGGATATTTATGGAGATTTTGAGCACAGTGGATAGAAAGCAACTGTTCCTGTGTCAATATGGAAATTGAAATTTGTGGAACTTCCAAATTGTAGATAAAATAAGCCAATGTCTAAGGGCTGAAGAGTGTCTCCTTCTGAGTGAGGCTGCCAAGTTTTTAAACCAACTTTAAGCAGGTGGTGCCCCTTATTCATAAGAAAATTAAGCCAATGGTACTAAGGGATTTTGAGTGGTTAACTTCTGCAGGCAGGCTTAATGCTCTTCTAGAATTCTAAAGGAGGCCAATATTGATGAGTTTTGGCCCTTTTGGCCAATATAGAGGAGGTCATATATGTGGGAAACTGGGTGTTGCTATTGATGTGAATGAAGCTGAAGTTTTGGCCCTTTTGGCAGGAATTGTGAGATGATGAACATGTGACCAAGAGTAGCAATTTAAGGGTTGGCCCATTCTTATTGTTCTGCTTTTGATTTTTCTTCCTTCTGGGTTGTATGGGCTGACCTGTTAAGGATTCCGTTTGTGAGGGATTTGTGTATTCTTTTTTTCTTCAGCGGTCTTTAGAGCTATATCCTTTGTCTACTCCTCTGTGATATCATTGCTGTATTTAATAAATTTCTTAGTAGTGGCTTGTTATCTAGCGAAAAAGGTATGGAGGTCTGCATTTTTGTCTCGAAATGTTTGGCCAGATCTAAATCTTTGCACTTTTCCTTAGGTTATCTAACTTGAATTGCATATACTTTTAAACTGTTGCTTGATACAATTAAATTAGTTGTGGTTGAATAGTCTATAGTATGTGAAATGTCTAAATTTTCTTCTACCTTACTCTACACATGGAGTACACCTAGCAAAGAATTCCAGATTGAGTGTTCTGTCACAAAACCTGCAGTCCTGCTCTTGATATTGCTAAGTCTTTTTTTTTTTTTTTGCAACATCCTCTTGTTTGTTCATCTCATGATAGTCGGTTGTGGGATGATTTTGTAATATTTGTCATTAGAACTACTACTGCATCAGAACTTGTTATTCCACTGTAAGTTAATTGATGGGGTATACCCTTTTTGTGGTGTTTACTCTGAATAATATTTTTCTCATGGCCTGTTATGTTGCACTTGGCTGGATTGCTTCGTCCCAGATTACTGAAGAACGGGAGAGTGTTAAAACTGATCCAAAATGTATAATGCCAGCTGCTTTTGTCTCCTTCAAAGCTCGATGGGGTGCTGCAGTTTGTGCACAGACTCAGCAATCCAGAAATCCAACTATGTGGTTGACAGAATGGGCTCCTGAGCCACGTGATGTGTTTTGGCAGAACTTAGCAATTCCATATGTTCATCTCACCGTTAGGAGGCTTATCGTTGCTGTTGCCTTCTTCTTCCTCACCTTCTTTTTCATGATCCCTATTGCGTTTGTACAATCATTGGCGACCATTGAAGGTATCGAAAAAACAGCTCCATTTTTGAAGCCTATTGTTGAAAGGTGAGTTCATTTTGATTTATCGTTTTGCTCGGTTAGTGTTTTTTCCTCTGAAAGATTTTAGTAGTTCAGATATTCCCTGCTAAATTTAAATCAACTTCAGTAATATCAAGATGATGCTATCATATGGTTTCTCCTTCAATTTTAAGTCTGCCGCTAGCTGGTACAGAGAGGATTTCAGATATTTCACTGTGATGAATTTGGCTGACCAGTACTTCTCTTGTGTATATCATGCAATTTGTATTGAATACCTACCCGTTGCTTTTGGTATGATATCTGATACAACTATGGTTTGAGTTTTGAAGCCAATCACTGAGAGCATCACAATTGATTCAATTGTGAAATAAGACAGTGTCTTGAAAAGCAAAAAATATGTGCAGTGTAGACTTCCCCTCGTTCCACATTCCCTAGCCATAGCAATAATATTTTTTGAAAGTAATTGCTACTCCGAATGAATGAATAATCTGCAAAGATGCAAAACATTTCTTTTTTGTTTGTCTTTAGCTTGTTAGCTGATACCATGTGGCCTGATATTGTTCAGTCTGTAGTTTTGCCTCACCCATCAAATTTGTCAGTTCTTTCTCCCCTCTTTTTTGTGGCATTTCTGTGTCTCTGATAATGGCTAATGGGCACAGATGTGTTCATGGCCTTCCAAATTACCCATGATATAGACTTCCTTGTTGAAGTTACCTTATCAGCGCTTCCTGATTGCTGTTAAGTAGTTGCAATCACGAACTAAGGAATGGCTTCAAAGATGGTTGATCAAAGTAGATCCGTCCTTAATAGATTCGGTAAAACTTAATATCAGGTTTCATTGTGCTGGTTGAATATTGAAGACTGAGATAACAAAGCGTGGTCTTTTCTAATGTCTGTAAGGAAACTTCTACCATTACCATTCCTGCTATTGAGTTTCCCATTCATTGTGCAGGAAATTTCTCAAGTCACTCATATCAGGTGTTCTGTCTGGTCTTGCCTTGAAGCTGTTCCTTATCTTTCTGCCGACAATACTGATGTTAATGTCAAAGTTTGAGGGATTTATATCTATATCTTCTCTAGAAAGGAAATCAGCATCCAAATATTACTTTTTCAATTTTGTGAATGTTTTCCTTGGGAGCATAATCACTGGAACTGCCTTTGAACAACTGAAATCTTTTATTCATCAGTCAGCAAATCAGTACGTAGTTCTAACATATATCCTGTCTATTTGTTTACTATGTACTTGTTCTTTTCTTTTTTTTTTTTTTTGGGGGGGGGGNTAAATGAGGTAAAAAAACATAGAGGTAACAATGTTTTATCACTTGTGATAAAACATTGTTACCTCTATGTTTTTTTACCTCATTTATATACTACTTACTGGCATTTATATAGTAAAAAAACATAGAGGTAACAATGTTTTATCACTTGTGATACATGCCCTGATGTAGGATTTAAAGGGAAGTTGCAAAATAAAATGTACACTTATTGCTATCTTTTAATTCCATTTAGGATATAACAATAATTTTTATATTTTGGAGTATCTGACAGTGTCTTCTAATATCTTGTTATTTAGGTAATATGATTTAGGGATTTTTTTTTCCTATTTTTAGCGAGTTTTTTAAGGAAAAAGTTAGTCTATAAATTGATTTGCAATTTCATTATTTCTTTAGATTGTAATATCATTATTTTGTATGCTTGAAGTGTCAACAATTGTAGGGTTTTCCTACATCAAGTAGTACCAGAGTGGGTCCCAACATCTTGTAGAAAAAGAGTGAAAAAAACCTAGAAAAAAAAGGCCTAAATCAAAACCCCAAATTGAGCACTTATCAAACCCGAGATGCCTAGCTGACTAACTCCGTTGACCGTCAACCAATCCAACCTATTTTGTATGCTTGAAGTGTCAACAATTGTAGGGTTTTCCTACATCAAGTAGTACCAGAGTGGGTCCCAACATCTTGTAGAAAAAGAGTGAAAAAAACCTAGAAAAAAAAGGCCTAAATCAAAACCCCAAATTGAGCACTTATCAAACCCGAGATGCCTAGCTGAGTCTCCATTGACCGTCAACCAATCCAACCTATTTAGACCTGCCTACAATCCAGTATGTGTTCTTAAGAAATTGTTCGAGAATAGTGGCATTGAGTATCTCGACCCCTTGCCTACCACAGCATTGAATACTTCATCAAATACCCTTTGGTTTGATCAATCCTAACCTCGTGCATTCCTTGAAAGACAAAAAGTCAAAAACACTAACTGCCTTACCTAATGCGGACAATTGTTGCCTTCGACCCACCAACCAGAGCCACTAGCTGCTGCAACAGGGAACTTTTGCTCTGTTCTCTTTCTTACTTCTTGAACAGAAGTAGGCAGTCTTCTTTGACTTGGTCAATATATTTTGATCTGGGGCTCCTAGTTCAGCAAGTCAGCACAAGCTAGGCTGCATATGCAGTTTAACTTGCCCCTATTCCTTGAAGATGTCCATCTTATTTTTTCCTGTCTTGCCTAATGACTTAATTTACCAAAACTGAGCCTTTATCGAAGCAGAGCTGGGTCAAACTCTGCCAAAGAAGCATGTGTACTCTTGAGATTAATCCACTGCCTCTTGCTATCAACTGCATATGGGTCCCAACTCTTGGTCATTAAACAATTGAGGCATCCTTGGGCCTTGACCGCCAGTCATCCTCCCTCCACCATTGCTGCCACCTTTATTAAAATGAGATGACTAAGTTCTAAATTTTTCTCTCCCCTCCTATATATACTGGCTGTTTATTCTCTCTCGTTTAGCCATCTTAAACTGTACATTCTTCTCCTCATCACTAATCCACAATGTTGTTATGCCCACCTAAGCTACCCATTGCATTGAGCTTGGGCTTGCAACCCATTATATATTCATTTGAGTCTCTTTGAATTCGCTGTCTTTATTCTTTACTTTTTTTGCTCATTCAGATGGTTATATATAAGCTGTCAAACTTTTCCAGATGCATGGCTACATGCAGCAACATTCCCCCTAATGCCCCTCTACTAATAATTGTCACAAAATTTACAGTTGGATTTATTCCCATCCCTTAACACAGGATCACAAAATTGCTAGCCTACATCACTCCCCTATTGATTCTGCTCCACCACTAGGTCCACTATGTCCTCTGTCTCCTTTCTTTGATATTGATGTTTAAAAATATTTATGGGTATTTTAGACACCAGAATAAAAAAAATATTGAGAAATAAGGAACAAAAATCAACAATTAACAATAATGAAATTCAAGAACAATTAATTGCACAATTTGGTTAAACAAAGAAACTAAAAAATTTTTTTTTTCCAGAAATAAAAATAGGAAAAAAAATTTCATAAAAAATCATGTTGTTAAAAAAAATGAGAAAAAAAAAAAGAAATTTAAACTGGCAATTATCAATGATAAAATTCAAGAACAATTAATTGCACAATTTGATCTAACAAAGTATCTTAAAAATGAAATTTTTTACCATAAGAAAATTTTTTCCTAGTTATAAAAAATCCAAAAATAAAAATTAATGAAAAAAATCCAGAAAAAAAAAATTGAGAAAGAGCTACAATATAAATCAACAATAATAAATTTCAAGAGCAATCAGTTACACGTCTCAACTTGATCTAACAAAGAGTTGTAAAAATTGATTTTCTTAAGATTCCTAACATTCAACATAAAAACATGCAAATTAAGCTTTTAAAACACAAATATATAAATTTCATATAAATTTGAAGGATAAATTTGAGTAGATCTTGAAATTTTGCCTTGGATATTATTTTAGGGTTTTGAAAATCATGGTTTAGATCTCGTTTTTGGGCCTAAAATTTGTAAGATGTGTTAGAAACACATATAAGCTAAATCAAGTGACAAACAATAGGAAAATGGACCTAAAACAACAAGTTTAGCTTTTTTTTCTCCCCTCATCAAGCGGTTTTCTAAATAATCTCAAATTCTCCACAATATCTGAGATTTCAAAAATGAGAAATGTTTGAAATTGTAGAATTAACGTGTATATTAATTATTTGTTGATTTGAATGAGGAAAAAAAATGAGTGAATTATAGATGGAATGGAAGAGAGGAGTGTGCATGAGTGAGTGACTATAGAAGGGAACTGAAGGATGAGTGAAGAGAGGGCAGAATCGGGTGTGGTGGGGTTAAAATGAGGGGGTGTGATTAAAACTCAGTCAAATATATTGGTCAATATTGTACTGGAACCGGGGAATGTTGGTATCAGGGATGCCTCATATCAGCCAATATTCACTTCTATGCTGGGAGACCAAAACAGTCTAAAATGGAACAGGAAATCTGCAGTGTCAAGGTACATTGGAAAAACAGGCATCATGAGCATCTTCAGTAGCATCGTACAAGGCATACCTATTTTGAGGAAGCAAATTCGATGGCACAAGATTTCCGGAGTCAATAAATTTGTTGCACCACAAGCCATGGACAAATAAATGTCTTGAAATATTAATACATTGAACTGCCTCTTCCCAGGTCACTGTAGGCTATTGTAATCTAAGCTCATTATATGAGACTTTGAAATATAGCGTATTTCTGTCTTTGTACTTAACTATACATCTTATTCATTAGCTTTGGTGCATTCCCTCATCTCTGAAGCAATCAATCTCAAAAAATATCTTTAAAGTCCCCAATCCAAGAATTTTGATTTGGATAAAATATGTCAAATTTTGAAATGCTTTAAATATGTGGACTGGAGCCATTGCTTTATGTACACTCTCTCAGTAGCAATATGCCAATTCGGTTTAGAGGTATGGACTTAAGGTTATTTCTATTGTATATCAGCGTTCCTTGCTTTGGGAAAAATACTATAATACTCAGTTCTTTGCTGATTTGGAATTCCATACTATTATTTTTGTAGTTCTATTTGTTCTATTTGCAGTGATATACTATTAGTCGGGCTATTTTACATACTGATTTCCAATAACAATGGAAGTCTAGTAAATGAATAAGGGTTTATATATCTGGAGCTTTTCAAAAGATTGGAACCTCATTCAATTTTGGATGAATGGTTGAGATTAAAACTGCATCAGAGTGCCCCATGATCGATTGAAAGGTCACTTGACTAGCTGTGTTTGATTTTCAACCAATTATTCCAAGAACCAATGCGCAAGATTCACTTTATACTCTTATATAAGCCCACTTCATCATTGGAAACTTATATATGTATTGTTAAGTTTGTAAAGATGTTTTAAGACAAGTCCAAAAACAAAAGAAAAATTCAAGACAATTTTCTGTTATAATGAGATCTTGAAATGTTCTCAACATTCAAGTGGGTTCGATTCTATTAGCTACTATTACTAATATTTTGTGTTGACATATTCAATGAACGAGTAGAGAAAATATTTTGAAGCATTCTCAAGCATAATGATAATCAACGTTAGATATATGCCAGATGTTTATAAATACGCCAGCTCCCAATATTCACTTTTTGCTTGCGCTTGATATACATATATGTATATTTTGTCCAGAATGCTTATACTTGATGTGCACCTAAACCGCGCATGTGTATATTTTATCCAAAATACTTACGTTTGAGAAGCACATGTGCATATTCTTTCCAAAATATTCATGCCAAATGTGTGACTTGTTTGCGCATGTCATATTCTTTCCAGAATGCTCACGCTTAATGTGTGTCTGAGACACGTACGGGCGTCGTTTACACAAAATGCCAATGTCTTATATGTGCTTAAGTGGCGCACATGCATTGGGGCATGGACCCCTTGTTAAACCTGCTATGCCTGAAATGCATTTGTACAGCGCACGTGCACTGGGGTGTTGCTTTCTAAACGGTTGCGTGTTCTTTACCTAATTTTCAATTTTCTCTATATATATCTCCCTTTCAAACATTCATTACACACTAGCAATCAAGGCGAAAATAGCTACTCTTCAAAAACTTTCTTGAATACTTGTGAATAGCCATTTTTTTGGAGAAAACAATCTGTTGATTCTTGAGATTTAATGCTAAGGTTTTCTCATTTCATATTTCTTTATTATTTTCTATTGTTATACACACCTATTCAGCCTATGAGTCTTTGTTGAGACATTGGTGTCATGAAAATTGGGATCTAATGGTGTGTAGAGATTCTACGGTACATGAAGTAAGATCAATAAGAACACTGAAAGTTGTCCAGTTCCATTGTTAGTAGCAAATTCGAGGAGTTCCTTAATAGGGGTCGCAAGTCGGGAGTAAATTGATTGAAATTTAGTGCATCTTTACCACTCAAGCTGTAAGTTAACTTTTTTAGTACATCACTTTTATGACTGTAAAAGCTTGGCGGGTTTTATTCAATAACTATTAGTTATCAAGGTTTTTCTTCGTCATAAAAAATCTTATCTTGTTTTACTTATTGTTCATATTCATTGTTGTTACTGTTTATTGTACACAATCGTTTGGATTTATATATAGCTGGATGTTGCCTAGCATGCAGTATTCCCACCAGTCTGTGACAAAAATGCAGATATAGTAGTTGGAGGTTGTGCCCTCATTAATTCTGTCCATGCTGGTGTTAGATACTTAGGCCTTTGGAGAGGGTGCTACCTTGGTAAAGAAGTAAAAAATTCAAGTTATTAAGAGATAGTTATTGATGAGGATAATGTAATTGTTATCCAAGCATTGCAGGTGGACAATAAGTCCACTAAGGAATATGTACGATATTAATATTATTAAATAAACGCTTTTCTAGATTATATTTTAACTATCGTTTTAGGGAAATTAATCATGTATTAAAATTTTACGAACAAACGGTTTGGCTATAAATGGTTCTAATTTAGTTCCAAACATTGATGATTGGAAAATTCCATGACGAGTTAGATCAGCAGGCTACTCTTTTAGAAAAATTTAGTAGAATTTATTTCCTTATCTATTCTGGGAAAAATATCCTTTTAATTCATACTTATATGTTATCTGGAAGGAATAAATTGGATGGCTTCCTGTTGGAAATCAAGGTAGCCTAGTGGTAGGTTACCCTCATGCTATAGGTTGATATCCACTGGCTCCTCTGCTGCATATTACCTCCCAAAGAAAAGGGGGGGAAAAAGTGACGTGTTCTAGGATTGGATGATGTTTGTGTGCTGTCTTAGCCCAATGTATCATTCATTTTCTGTCTGTACTTGTTACACTTAACTCCATTTTTGTTTCTTGACTTCTATGTTAGTTTCCAACATTTTTGAGTTTTTTCCTTTCAAAGTTGTATGACTTATATGTTGTCTCTCACCCCCACTATACGACTTATATTTCCTGCATTGACCAATTATTTTGCTTGCATTTCTGCTGGTATGTGCTGCTTTACATGATGTTGATGTGATTTTGCTTGTGCACTGGACTTTCAGCTAATGTGTTATTTACTTCCACAGAATTCCACAGACAATTGGTGTAGCAGTCCCAATGAAAGCAACTTTCTTTATTACTTATATAATGCTTGATGGATGGGCTGGTGTGGCTGGGGAGATCCTCATGTTGAAACCTCTCATAATCTACCATTTGAAGAATTTCTTTTTGGTGAAGACTGAGAAGGACAGAGAGGAGGCAATGGATGCTGGAAGTATTGGATTTAATACTGGAGAACCTCAAATACAATTTTATATATTGCTAGGTCTTGTTTATGCTGTGGTGACACCGATTTTGCTTCCATTCATTTTGGTCTTCTTTGCTTTTGCTTATGTTATATTCCGGCATCAGGTAAACAATAGAATTTCGAAACTCATGTTTTGTTTGATGCTATTTCTTTTTCTTTGTTCTGTACGATCCAATGGTTTGGCAACAGATTTCCATATTCAATTCCTAGTACAAATTATATTTGTTAATGAATTGTATTAATTGAACAGCAAGGGGATGTTACCCATGTGAGAAAAGTGATGAACAAATAACAGATCACTGAACAAAATCTTGTTAGCTTTTGTTGCTGGGAATGTTATTGGTCTGCCATATTAGTTTATGAGTTCACAATCACCCGTTCTGTTTTATACAGCAGCATTAGAACAAAAATAGCCATTGTCATGTCATCATGCTAAGTTTGTTGGTTAGGAATTTTGCTGTAATGACTGTTAGTTTTCATTTAGGCATTTTCTTCTGCTTAATCTGATGGTGTATTCAAGGTGAACACTAGGATCATGGCAAAGTGTACTAGACTTCTTGATGGGATACATACTATGAGTTCCAAAAGATGAAAGAGTGGAAAAGGAAGAGCGGCTAACAGGATTGTCAATTGTTTTTTTCTGGTGGGAGGGGCAATTGCCTCCTATGTACTATTTTTTGGTGATTGTGTGGAACGTAGTGCATCTTCTTAATGACTACTAAAAGGATTTGTGTTCTTGATGAGTTCGATGAGTCAGAAAGATGGAGGGGAATAAATTTTGGTGGCCTATGATCAGAAATTTGGAGAGCTGTCTCGTTTCTTTTAGGTGGCTGAAATGGTCGGGGTGGGGTCGAATAGGAATGCACTTACTACGGTATTGCAGAAAGCTTCTGTTTTGTCTCCTTGGGTGTATAAGATCAAGGATACCATTGTTTTCCTTTCCTTGCCCTTTTTGATGAATTCGATGCTAACTATAGTGGCAAGAGCGTAAGGCTAGTGTCATTCATTAGTGTTGCATATATAGGACCACACAAGTTACTAGTGTTTATAGAAATTTCCAAGGTTTGTCTAAAATGTTAAATGGTCTATTCAATATCAGTCTTTTTGTTCCTGGTGATAGACTGGCCACTTGCCAAGGCCAATGGCTTAGTCTCAGTTCCCACAATTTGCAGCTCTCCTTGCCTTAAGGAAACAAATTTCTGCTTCTTACTGTACTATATGAAGGCAGGCAAATCCTTCATTCTATTCTAGTAGCTGATTGGTTTATGGAATGTGTTTTCATGCTGAAAGTAGAATAGAAATCTACCTTGAAAAGGGGAATAGAAACTTGAAATTTCTATATTTTTGGATAAGTCTGTTTTGGTTTCTTGGAAAGAGAACTGGCCAGTTATAGGCAGCCATGTATTGGTATCAAGCCTCGATACTAATATTTTCCGATATTAGGATATATCATGATATATTAAAGTATCGGTAATATATTGTTATATATCAGCCGATATGACCCATATTTTTTTGTTAGCTTACAATTCTCAAAATTTTTTAGAAATATGCAATACCGATACATATGCCTAACATATTTAGTATCGATAAGGCTGTGACTAAAACCAATATTAATGCTGATATTTTCACCCATGGTACCTGTAGCCAGAGCTATCCATGAACTTTTTCAACTCTCTTTTGCGGGAACTTGAGGAAGCTTTCAATTATGTTCAGTTATTATGAACTGAAAGTTCATCCCACCTCCGTTGAACTATTTCCACATTGTTTCTGATCTGTTTTTTTGATTTGGATATTCAAGTCATAGGCTAGTATTTTCTTGCCAGGCATGCAAATTGCTTCAGCAATAGTCACAATCAATTTGTATTTTTGCTTCTCTAGATCTCTGAGCAAAAGACCATCATTTATGCAGATCATAAATGTTTACAACCAGGAGTATGAAAGTGCTGCTGCATTCTGGCCAGATGTGCATAAACGGATAGTCATTGCATTAGGTATTTCCCAGGTGATCCTACTGGGATTGTTGAGCACAAAGGAAGCTGCTAGCACGACACCTTTCCTCATTGCCCTTCCAATTCTCACTATATGGTTTCATCTGTTCTGCAAAGGCCGTTTCGAACCTGCATTTGTTAGATATCCACTTCAGGTCTGTCAAAACTTGGATATGCATGGTAGATAATGATATGTCTTGCTATTTTATGTGCTTGCATGATGGCTGAAATTCCCAATTTTGCCAGTCATGTTGTTAAGTTATATCGACTAGGGGCATGCATAGTTTGATTTCCTGTTCTTTTCATCAAATTGCATTTCCCTGTGGGTGTAGAGAGACCAAACATGGCCACATCACAAAAATGAGATTTAGTGCTGTTTGGTTAAATTTTGTTTTAAAATGCAATAATTTATAGAACATGATTCATTTTGTTTACAGTGTAAAATAGACTAACTGATTTATCAACATGGTCGATATGCCAAGGATGTGAATTTAGAGGAGCTTGATGTTATATTTCATTTTGATTTGTGTTCATTGGGAGCATTATTTTTATTCTGAACTGTTTGTGTAGATTCGGTTATAAGCCAAGTGATGCAAACAGATCTGTAAATGACCAGTGAAACCGAGTAATGTGTTGCACATGCATGAACTTAGATCTTATGCTTCTTAGCTTGTTGAACTCAAATCGGTTGAGCTCAACCAGCCATCTGATTGAGTAATGGCAACTCAACCCAAAGTTGTGTGGTTTGTTGTTATGGAAAATGCTGAGCCTAGTTTGATTTATATTCTGTGTACTGATATTTTTTCTTGATCACTTCAAAAGTGAGCTATATATTAAAATTTAACTATTTCTAATAATCTATTTAGCTATTTGAAGAGTTCTAGTTAATTTTATTAAAATTAATCTCGATATCTTTCAAGGTCATCATGTATATTTTATAGCTCTACATGCAAATTTAAACTTTTTGAAAGATTTGTGTTTTTAAATACGTGAATTTAAGCTTTTAAAAGTAAAGTGAAGCAAAAAAAAAAAAAAAAAAAAAGCGATTATACATTCAGTTGATATAGTGACATATTGGAAGATTTTTCCGGTATTGGGCTGTGATTCATAATATGGAAGGGAGAATGAGACTGGGATACGTCATTCAGAAACTGCTTCATTTTCCACTATTGTTATGCCCTTCCACTACAGAAAACTGTAATGTGAAGCGTTATGATTGACTATTCTTGTTTCTGTCCTTTTTCTCCATCAATCAAAAAGATACGTGAATAAAATGGGTGACCTTTTTCTGGGTTTCAGGAAGCAATGATGAAAGATACGCTGGAACGTGCGAAGGATCCTAAATTCAATCCGAAAGCGTTCCTTCAAAATGCGTATGTTCATCCCGTGTTCAAGGGCGATGATGAAGAAGAGGAAGGGGAAGTTGATGATGATATGGAGCCTGAGTCTAATCTAGTTCCAACCAAGCGCCAATCTAGAATGAACACACCGGCGCCAAGCAAAATGAGCAGTGAATCTTCACCGTCGCCGCCTGGTCGTGTTCATGATGCGTGAATATTGACCATTTGATCTTCCTCACCCGATGCTGATGCTGTTGATTGTATATTCAAGCCTCATATCTGTAGTACTGAGGAGCAGGATTGTTGGAAAGACCTTCTGGGACTGTTATCCAGTTATCAGTGGCTGACAGTGGCATCAGATCAAAGACATTGGAGTGCATATGAACTTGAAGCCAAAAATGTGGCATGTTTTTAGTATTGTTATTTTTATTTGTAATTCTAGTTGATGAATGTTAGGCCAGCCTGTATGTAAATGTTATCTATTTTATCTGGAAAAATCTACTGAGTTATTAACTAAAGAAATAATATTGTGTATGTTTGTAGTTTGTTACTGAGGATCTCTGCAGAGAAATTGCTTTGTTCATAAATTTTAGGTGGCATTAGGGTACCTTGATTGCTGGTTAATATTAACGGGACAATATAAGAATTAATGTAGATGGGTGTCACTTTATTTGCAGGTGTTTCTAAAATATTTTTCTATAAAATATTTTCTTGAATTTTATTACAGGTTTTGTTCATAGTAGTTTGATGGAGTTCAGATATAATGAGAGTGAGACAGAGAGAGAGACTTGCTGCTGGAATTGGTAATTGCCTGATAAACTTGTGGGTTTTTTCCAGGCTGAAAAACTGCAATGGGATTACTGCAGAATTTAATGATATCTCAGTTGGATTGTGCAATCGGTCGGAACAGCAAACTTTCATGTTGCAGAGATTAAAACCGCAGCTGGCTGGCTCACATGCGCTTGCGGCAATGCACATAAACTTCTGATTCCACGTATTTGGCAGGGATTGGTTTGAAGGAATGTGAATGATTAGGTAAAACCCTACAACCCAATCTCTGTATGTAGGACATATTTATTTAGTAGTTTTACTCCCGATGACATATTGAGAAAAAATGTTGTAAATGGATTGTAGGGGTGGGACAAAAAGCTTTTGTCATATATTGTTTATAATATTTTATGAGTTGTTAAAATTGGCCATGCTTATGACAGACAGCTAGTGATTTCAAATACTAAGCTTTTAGTCCCATCATACAGCTCAAGCTGTGGCTCAGTATCTTTAAAATTTGAATTTTTTAAACACTTGCTAAGGAAATTTTTTAGCAAGTATTTGATGTTTCAACATTCAGATGAGGGACATTTCTTATGGCCAAGAGATTCAGCATCTTCAATATTTAATTAGCTCCCTACTTCCATTCTTGATGCGAATACGGGAAGACCAGGCAAAGGAGTCGGTGGTTGAATAAAAAATTCAAGGTGTGTACTAATACTTTGGCTAGTTATTTTAATATCTTTCAAGTTATGCACTAAAATTCAAGGATGCAAACAGTAACTCAAACTGTTGAGTTTCGGTTTATTCTCTAGTGGGTGTTACAACAAAAGGATGATCATTGGGAATACACACAATGTTTATGCACGGCATGTTCATGGGAAGATTTTAAGTGAGGGTTTCATGATACTCGTGCGAGGTCGGCCAAGGGTCGGTTGAAGGTCATCAAATGACATCAAAAGGTCGCACAATATTGATGGGAACGGGCGCTGACATAACCATAAATCGAGAATAAAAATTAGTAGCAATAATCACACACAATAGAGAGAGGGAAGAACAACACACATAAATTTTACGTGAAAATCCTCTTTTGAATAAGAGAGAGAAAATTACGGGATATTTAGTCTACAAAAATTTTACTATATAAAATTTGGTTATGAAAATCATTTGTTACAAAAAATAGAGGCTTATCTTAGAAAACATGCTAGACTTTAGACACACATATTGCTCTCCAGTTGAACAGATAAATTTGTAACCCAATCACCTATGATAGTTATTCTATGCACATTTTACTAAAGCTTGCATTCTTTTGTATTGGTAGCTAATCCAATTCATGATCAATCCTTTTATTTGACCTTGATGCACAAAAGGAAGCTCAAGGAGGAATATGTAAGTGATAATTTAATTTCATATATTTTCAACTGCTTTATGGTAGTAACTGGCTTAATCAATCCACACAGTTGAACTGCGGACGTTCGAGCACAGACTTGGAGAGGCAGTGTTTATTCCAGCTAGGTGTCCACACCAAGTCTGGAATCTCAAGGTGCTAATCTCTTTTCTAGGGATGACTAAGTCTTCATATAATCTTTTTCAGAGAGTTTTGAAAGGTTGGGAAGTGGGAGCTTGGGAAGAGGGTAAGGGTAAGTGATGCAGGGTAAGGAAAATAGGCTAAGGGAAGAAGAAGAAAAGGGGGGAGGGATAGCAACAAATAAGAGAATA
>JAODPA010070380.1:0-67391 GCA_025585075.1 Nepenthes mirabilis | reverse complement strand
GAAAGAATAGAAAGAAGGGAAAAGGGGAAACGACGCAAGGGTTGCGGTGAGGGAGAAGGAAGGAGGGTAACTGATGATCGAACTCTTAAAGGTAACCTCCCATTGTTTAAGAAAGGGGGGCAGGGTGTGTAATGGGGAGGAAGTTGACATCGTGAAACCCTAGCCATGTAGCTGATGCCGTCATCACTGTTCATCATTGTTGCTACTGCTAATCGCCTTAGTGAATCTGGGTTGAAGCCGCTACCTCTGCATTCAAAGTCGCCATGGTCGATTGGTGCCATTGTCACTGTCGCCAGAAGAAAAGTAAGGAATTGAGGCAAGTAATCTTTCCAATTGTAACAAGTAAACTCATCTATTTTGCAAGTCAATCCTCCTCTTCTCATTGTTGATGTTGATTCTCTCATTGCATGTTTGGATTTTGGAGGAAATTGGCCATATTTTACTGCAAGCAAAAATGGGGCAAAAATAGCAGAACAGAGCACATGGCTCTAATGGTGGGGTTCTGAAAACTTTATGATAGATTGGGCATAAAAATTAATATATTATGCTACAAAAGAATCCTTATTTTATATTTTGTAAGATAAAAGTTGGCATTTTCTCCATTTATGGTTAGAATTGAAAGGGAAGGTGAGGACCAAAGCATTGCACCCTGTTTGGGCCAACTGAAAACTGTACAGTGGGCGAGGACAACGACAAAGTGGATATGAATGCGTGTGGGCAATTATATGGTATATGTGAGGTATATGTATGCGTTTGTGTGTATGTGCACGTGTGCGAATTGCTGCCGTGCTGCTATTGTGCATGTGTGTGCATGTGTGAGCTACTGGCAGCATTGCTACCATGTGTGCGTGTGTGTGGGTGTGTATGTAGGTATATATATATAAGTGTGAGTGCGCGCACATGCATGCGCCCGTATTTATACAGGTTAGACACATATGTTGGTCAATCAAAAAAATAGATGTACGTAACATATAATTGTAGTTGGTAAACCTTATGGGTAAGGATGAATGAATATTGGAAAATATATTTATGTGCATGAAACATATATATTTAAATTATTGGTTGGGTTAAGAAGAAAATTACGGGAAATTATTATTTCGATTAGACACTTTCAGAAGTAGCCGGAATAGCTGGACAAGATAGGTAATCGTGAGTTTGTTTGGTAGCTATGAAATAAAAGAGTATTCTATGGCCTTAGAAATAAGGTTGGGTACACTTGGAGGATTGGTGATAATCGAATCATACATTTAAAAGGATCAACAAAATATTCAGAGTTTCTTGGATTTTTCTCCTATTTCAGTGATGAATGATTCTTTGTATTGGCTTTGACCATATGTGTAAATGTTATTGGCATTCTATAGATAAATAAAGGAGAGTGTAGGAAGATTCTATTGTAATCGGACGAATGGAAGTCCGTGAGACATTGGAGTAGTCTATACTTTTCCGATACCTATTCCATTCCAATGGTCGAGGCCATTGATATTGAGGAGGGATACCTATAATTTAGTACCATCATAGAAAATGATATTAGGGATATTATTGATGAGGGGTATCAGAGATGGTATGAGCATGCTATAGGTACAGTTTCTGGGTGGATTGTAAGGGTAGTGGAGATACCATGAATACCAAGTAACCTCGTGGTACTTACCCAACTGTTAGGGGTGTAAATACGTGGCCTTTAGTTCACTATAGTAGATAAGGTCCATGGAGATTCTTATTATCTCGTAGAGCTATGACCTCAAATTGAGTTAATAATCAAATTCTTGTTACCTCGTACAGTTGGTCGAGATCGTTGCTATCGTGGAAGAATACTTATAATCTAGTGACCATCGCAGAGGATGATATTAGGGATATCATTAGCGATGGATATCGGTGATGATATGAGTAAGCTACAGGTATATCCTCTGGGAGGATTGTAGGGGTAGTAGGGATACTATCGATACCTGATAATCTTGTGGTACTCACCCAGTCGTTGGGGGCGTAAATATGCAGCCTTTGGTTCACTATGGTAGAATAAGGTCCATAAAAATTATTATTATTTCGTATAGTTGTGACTTTATATTGAGCTGAAGATCAGATTCAATAGAATCCATGTTGCATTCTAAATATCCAGTCGTTCATGTGGCTTTTGGGTCATGGACTCGACTTGTTGTTGAGTCTCGGACATGGGTGGGTACATCATCTGCTATTATTAATTTTATACATTTGTTTTTATTATCCGAGATGCTTACTTATACTCTTCTATTATTGTTTATTTTTACTTGTTGGACATTCGGCTCACTCTTATATTTTATTGGTTTTAAAGTAGACATGTTGACATCAGGATAGAAGAGATCACGTATTACCGTATAGACACCAGACAGAGGTGATCTCAGAGATTGAGACTTCCATGACAGATATTTGAGATTTTGTAATTCATTAACTTCTAGACATTTATCGGATTTTTATTTATGAGGATTTGACATTATGGACGTCGATACTATTTCTTTTTCAAGTAATTTATTATTAGTATTATGGATATTTATTTAATGATACAACTATGATGATCATTTATGATATCTTAAATGTTAATGATGCGATAATTTTGAGTGCCTTCAAGTTGGTTGATATCATAATCTATGACATGTAATTGATGATTTTAGATAATTTGAGATTTTTATTTGAATGGACCGGGACAAGTTTGAGGACTTGGGCTTGGGTTGTTACATAGGTTGTGACCCACCTTACTTAGGGGTAATCTAGGCCATCTCGTTTTTATGCAATGAAATTAAGCACTCATATGAATAAACAAGCAGCAGGTAAAATGAATGAATAATTTATTTTATTAATTTAAACATGATACAAGCACACAAAATGATACATATTTTACCTTCTTGGACTCATTGATAAACTTTTTTCAAGTAAACAACATTCCACATTCTTGGCACCAGCTTGTCATTTTGGATGTGCAATTTATATGTACCATTTTGGAAATGGCTAAGATGATGAATGGGCCTTCCAAATTAGGAGAGAGCTTGTTTCTACTGGTGACTTTACCCATTACTTCTATACTACGCAGGACTAGATCTCCAACATCAAATTGGCATGCCTTCACTCTTTTATTATAATATCGAGCAATTCACTATTGATAGGCAATCGTTCACACCCTTGTTGCTTCCCGAGCCTCTTCTAATAGATCGAGATATTCCCTGAGTCACTACGCATTGTTAAGAGAGTCAAATTTCTCAACCTGAAGGCTGGGTAGTCCAAGCTCTACCAGGATGACCTCTTCAGTACCAAAACAAAGACTAAAAGGTGTCTCTCGTGTTAGTTCCTTAGGCGTCGTTTAGTAAGACCATAATATTGAGAGTGATTCATCTGCCCATAAGCTCCCAGTACCCTCTAATTTAGTCTTCAGCCCATGCAACAAGATTTGGTTGGTGACCTCTATCTGTCCATTTGACTGTGCATAGGCCACAGAGGTGTGTGCCAGCCGAATAAGCAAGTTTATACAATATTTGGTGAAGCACTCGCTGGTGATTTGAGTCCCGTTGTCGGTTGCTATTATCTCAGTGATCCCAAACCTACAAATGATGCTTTGCTGGACAAACTCTGTCGCATTGTGTTCGGTTATCTTTATTAAGGGAGATGCCTCAACCCACTTGGTGAAATAATCAACACACACAATGACAAATTTCCTCTGACCAAATGTTATTGGAAAAGGACTGAGTATATCTAATCCCCATTGCGCAAATGGCCATGGATCCTACAAGGCTCCTAGTTTTGTCGGCAGTTGATGAGGTATAATTCCATATAATTGGCAATTCTCACAATTTTTGACAAAGTCAAGAGTGTCTTTTCTCATAGTGGGCTAATAGTAGCCTTGCCATATTATTTTGAAAACAAGATTCTTACCCCCTATGTGTGATCCACATATTCCAAGATGAACCTCGCCTAAGGAAAAATTCGCTTCCTCCGGCGTGAGACACCTCAAGTAAAGGGTTGAATACCCTTGGTGATACATTCTTCCGTCAACGATTGTATACCACCCGACCATCTTTTTTATGCACTTAGCCTCTTCCAGGTTTTCTGACAGAATATCTTCGATAATATATCGCCAATAAGGAGACATCCAACTTTCGTTGCTGGTGACTTGTAAGATTTCTTGTTCGGACTCTTCAATACTTGGAGCAGCTACGATCTCTCACATACTTTTGGAATACTGCTCTGAACTTTCCATTGCTATAGCCCTTGCCAACTGATCAGCCTTTCCATTATCTGCTCTTGAGATGAGTACTAACTTTATTTTATCGAATCTCTACGTTATGTTCCTTACTCTAGCAAGGTACCTCGCAAGTAAAGGGCTTGACACCTCGAAATTTCCTAGGACTTGGTTAACGATTAGCTCGAAATCACTGTACACAACTAAATAGATCATAGCACATTCTTTAGCCAATCGCAGTTCAGCAAGTAAGGTTTCATATTCGGCAACATTGTTAGTTGCTGAGAATGCAAGCCTCAATAAGTAGCTTATTTCCATCCAATTTGGAGTTCTTAATACCACTCCAGCTCCACTGTCAGACTATGTTGATGACCCATCAACATGCAATGTCCAGATGGGTGATGGCACAGTCCAGTTGGCGTCTTTGTTGATCATTTGGGTGTTTTGAACTGGGGTTGTAGTTTGAACCACAAAGTCAGCCAGAGCTTACCCTTTAATTGTCGGTCTTGCCTGAACTTTATGTTGAACTCACCCAATTCAATAACCAATTTGACTAATTGTTTGAATGCATCAAGCTTCTACAATATCTCTTGAGAGATTGATCAGATAGGACGATTATTTTGTAAGCTTGGAAGTATGGCCTTAGCTTTCTTGTGGAATAGATGAGGGCTAATGCAATCTTCTTGACATGTGTATAATGGATTTCTACGTCCAACAAAGTTTTACTTGCGTAGTAAATTAGTCATTGCACATCTAATCATTACCGAATCAAGACCGAAGCGCCATCTTAGAGACTGCTAAATATAAATACAGTTCTTCACCCTCCTCTTGTGATGTGAGGAGGGGAGGACTAGCCAAATAGTCTTTCAATTCTTAAAAGGTCGCATGGCAATCATTTGTCCATTGAAAACTATTGGCCTTCATTCCTCTCAAAGTTTTTAAGAACGAGAGATATTCTTCACCGGATTTAGATAAAAAATGGAAAAGTGCTGCAAGCCTCCTAGTGAGCCTTTGGACATCCTTCATGGTTCCTTGTGGGTTCATATCCATGATTGCCTTTATTTTTTTTAGGTTAGCTTCAATCTCTTGCCTTGAGACTATGAACCCCAAGAACTTCCTAGAGGGTATTCCAAAAACACACTAGCTTGGATTCAACTTCATGTGGTGTGCTCGAAGTCATTCGAAGGCTTCACTTAGGTCTTGGATATGATCATTAGTGGTTTTACTCTTGACAAGCATATCATCCATGTAAACCTTCATATTTCAGCCAATCTGAGCTTCAAATATTTTATTTACAAGTTGCTAGTATGTAGCACCCATATTCTTTAGATCGAAAGGTATAATTTTGTAACAGTACATCCCCTAATCGGTCAAAAAAGAGGTGTACTCCTCATCCTCTGGACTCATTCTAATATGATTGTAACCAAAAAATGCATCCACAAAACTAAGCAACTCATGCCCAAATGTGAAGTCTACTAACAAATTGATTTTGAGTATTGGGCATGCCTTATTAACATTGGTGAAGTCGACACTCATCTGTCACTTTTCATTGCTTTTCTTTAGAAGAACCATATTAGAATGCTAATTCGGATATTGGATTTATTTGATAAAATTAGTGTCTAACAGCTTCTTCACTTCGTCCCAGATGGTAATGAGTTTTTCAATTTAGTGATTTTTTTGCTTCTACTTGACAGACTTGTGACCAGGATCTAAACACAACTTGTGGACTATCACTCCAGTTGGAATCCCTAGTATATCAGCATGTGACCATGAAAAGGCATCCTAATTCTGTCGGAGGAAAGTAATCAGTTGCTCATGCAAAGGTTTAACTAGTGTGTCCCAAATTTGTATACATTTCTCTGGATCGCTGGGATCTAGTAGGACCAAATCTGTAGTATCGTTGGACCGAGCTTGTTGCAAAGCCTTTTCATCTCGATAATTAAAAATCTTAGGTCGGCCAGTCTGGAGCAGTTTGGGTGACTTTGGACAGATAATAAGTCCAACCGGTCACTTGATTGCCCAAGACTTCTCTTACACTGAGTGGTGTTGGAAACTTCATCTTTAAGTATGGGATGGATGTTACTATCCCAAATATCGATAGAAAGGCCAACCTAAAATGGCATTATAAACTAAAACGAGTAGACTACCAAGAAGGTAAGCATGTGGAATGCCATCCTGAGGTATGTGAAATAAGTGCTAATATAACAAAAGGGTCAGCGTGGGAAACTTGTATATGTGACATATTATTTTTACTAAAACTAATCACATCATCCTTAATTCCAATCTTTGATTTCTTGCTATCTGCAGCAGCATTCGACTATCCAAGAGGATGTGTCGTGGTTGGCTTTGATGCTATCATGCTCACTACTCTAACCACTACTCGATTCTTTGGTTGCTACTACTCCTACCCTTCTTCTTCTGTCCTGTTAGAAGCCTACCCCAAATTTTCAGAAATTTGGTGAGATGTCCTCTTCGAATGAGGTCTTCAATCTCTCTCTACAAAGTCCTACATTCCTCACTGATGTGGCATAGAGATCAATAATAATGATAAATTTTGATTTGATCTCCACCCTCTGGGTTCTTTGACGGCTTTAGCCACTTGAGCAACTTCTCATCTCTAGTCAGCATTTCATCCTAAAGTCATTTAAAGTGGTCACATTAAAAGGTCTAAACTCTCTACGAGCTCCCGATTCAACTCTAGGCTTCTTCCTAGAGTCTTTGGAGTCAAATTTGTCTCCATCTCTCTTTCTCCTATTCGATGGTCCTTACTAGGGGTGGTCCATACATCCTAGCTTTTTTGCCTCATTAGCCTCTTCTATTGCTATATATGCACGGATAATAGTTTCTACCTCATGGAAGGTCTGTGGATCCTTTTGGGCTAAATGCTTGAAATCTCAGCTGGCTCAAGGTCAATACAAAGGTATTTAATTTTACGTCGTTAGTAAGCCAAGGAATCTGTCAACTCCCTGCGGTGAACCTGGTCAAAAAACTCTTTAAACTTTCACTTGGCCCTTGTTTAATATGAGAGGAAATTATCGGCCAGTTCTTGGAACAACCAAATTAAATTAGGTGGCATGTAGTAGAACCAAGTTCTTGCATCCCTCTTTAGGGTTAAAGAGAAGTATCAACATATTGTTATCTCATTTAGACCCTGAAAACTTAGAAACATACGGAAGTGGTCTAAATGATCCATAGGATCGTCGCTTCTGTCAAAGGCATCCATGACCAGCATCTTAAATTTATGAGGGAGCAGACGTATTCGTATCTCCATTGTAAATAGAGATCTCCTTAAATCAATAGTGTATCCCTCAGCATTTCCTCCAAAGACATACTGTCAAATCTTTTCAACTTTCTCCTCCACCCAAAGAGTAGCAGCGGACCTCTTAGCATTGAGGTAAGTCCTCAACTCTATTTGTTGAGCTTGATGTCAGAATGGTTGGATGCTTTCACCCACTGGGAAAATGTTACAAGAGGCTTCCTCCTGCTCCAACTGTCTTCGCTCTACTCAAGAATAACGAGGGTTTCTCCGCTTCGAGCTTTCATCTTGAGATTTTGGACCCAGTCGGCCTTCCAATCATGACTAGCCTTCTTCTCTTTTGTTGCGTCCTACTGTTGCACTCACCCAGCTAGTCATTTCTTTTTCTTATTTTTTCTTTTAGAAGTTGAAGTGCACAAAGTGGAGGAGCGAGCTTCTAGCTTCTTGTGACCCAAATGTGCACAGAGAGTTTGAAGCACTTCAAATATATGGTCCATCTGTGCGTTCATTGCCTGTATGACATGTGCATGCCAGTCTTCTCCATGGCTACCCAAAGGAGGGTCGTTGCCAGGAGAGGCACTCTCTCTTGTAGGAGCACTTACATGTGTTCGGGTGTTAACCATTTCAACTTTTGTATTTCTGTTGACAAAGCTGGCCTTTTGGTCGCTTCCCACACATGGTGCCAATGTTACATCTTCGAATTCGGTTTGGATTTAAATTGAACTAATCACTGATCTTTTTAACTAGAATTGTGAGGTCACAGACCCGAAAAACATGATAATTGAGAGTAATTAAAATGATGATAACCATTAAGAAGCCAATCATGCATTGAAAAATGAGAGTTAAAAGTAAAAAGTTGAAAAATACCCAACTTCAGCAAGCAGAAGGGTTGCACTTACCGTGAGCTCGAGGCGTGGCAGCGAGCACAAAATCTAATGCCTAGCCGCTCGCTGTGCACCAGGCACCCTCGAGTGAGCCCCTGGCAGAAACCCCGCGCTCGCCTGTCCACTCGCTGGGCACTCGAGCGGACATTGGCAGAATGCAGCGCGCTAGCCGCGTGCTCGCTAGGTGCTCGAGCACAGTTGCGATTTTTGCCCCGCATTCTGATTTCATTTTTGTTATAAAAGGAAGGGGGAAAGGGAGAAAGGGAAAGCAGCTGAAGCACGAAGGAAGAGGAGGGAGAAGAGAAGAGGAAAAGGGGACTCAGTCCGATCCACTCCGGGTAAAAATAACGGTAGATCAGGCTCAGGCAAGTGTACTTCGGACGTTATTTTTTGTTTTTATCGCTTTCTCTTGTTTGAAAATTGATGAAAATTCTCTAAAATTATATTGTTTCATGTGTAAAGCAAACAAAGCATATTTCCCTTGATTATTCGGTTAGATTTTGTGTTTACTCATGTGTATTGCAAGATTTGGCTTCGATTTCATGAACAAGCATGTAATTAGTGTTCGATTTGGTTCCGGAAGCATGTGATGAAACCCTAACTTGAAAATATTAGGGATTTTTGGTTAATTGCATGATTCAGTATATGTATTTGGATTTATGGAGTTAATTTCATGAATAAATACATATTTGGTGTTCGATTGGAGTTCAGAAGTTTTGGCAAAGCCCTAGGTACAAAAATGAAGGGGTTTTAATGATTTTTAACCGTAGCTCCGATTATATAAAAGTTAATTGGCACTGATATGAAGCTCCTCGTATAATTTGTTTTTAAAAATTTTACATGGACTATACCGATAAATTACCGCGCACTTTTGAAGTTAACTAAAGGGTACTTGTGAAACTCTGAAACGAAAGAAGGTTTTTAGTTAAGAAGTTATTTCTGATACTATCATTTAGGACCCAAGACTGATTACAGTCATGTTAGGTTCTCCGGCATACCTTTGAACATTACGGTAGTGATCGAGGATAACTCTATCCATGGAGTTATATGTGGTCCGCCCTTCCTTGGGGCGTTACGGTCAGGAGGAAAGATTCTAGTTCTGGCCTACCTTCGGGAGGCACACCGGTACTGATCCCATGGGACGAGATCTTCTATTTCTGTTTATAGCCTTGGATTGTAAGGAGATGTATACAATCTATCCTTGATCATTCGCCCCCTTAATTAGTAAGGCCTGCTGGCAGGGTCCATTACTGTTCTGTTCTGTACCACTATTCTATTCTTTACTGTTTTGTACTGAATTCTACTCTGTACTAATACAAAAGAGAAAGTTTCTTATTCTACTTTCTGATTCTGTTTTCTGAATTATACTGATTTCTAATTTTTGATTTCTGAACTTAATTATTGTCTAATTATGCTTTCTCTATTTTCTATATTCTATTCTGTATAACCATTCTATTTCCGTATAATTTCACAACTATTCTGCATAACTGATTTACTGCATATTTGCATGTGCCTTGTTGGGTCTCGGCTCACTATTTTACTATTTTTTTCCTCCCAATGAGATTGTAGAGCTAGTACCTGACGAAAAAAGTGACTTAAAGCATCTTCTGAAGACTTTTGAGGATTTGAAGCATTTTGGAGTCGCCAAAGAAAATCAGTTGGATATAAAGACTTGACTGGATATGTAATTTTGTATATGGATTTTATACCTATGGACATTTATGTATATATGGATTTTGTATAAAAATGCATGTGATCTATGTGATGGTAAAAGGAAAACTATGTTTCTGTAGGTTAATAGTTCTGCTTCCGCTCTATACTTCTGGATATTCTGTACAGGTCCTAAATGGCATCTCACTCATGAACTGTTAATGTAGCAGATGGTTTGATGGATTAACACCATGAATGGTATCTGTGGTCCTGTGAAAGCATGTTGTAGAAAAATTGTGATATAAATCGATAGTTGTATGCTTGTACTGGTTGGTTATACAGGTTCTATACAGGTTATATTTTTAGATTTTCATCCAATTACAAAGGAGACTACTAAAATTTCTACAGAAATTATACTTTGTATTTTGGTCCCAAATTCTATTTCTATCTTGACGAAATTTTCTGAGGAAAAAAAATCCGTTCTGTCACATGAACCCTACACAACACAACAAAAATCAAGAGGTAAGAGGATTGATGGGGCTAGCTCCCTGATCTATCTTTCGACACTCAAATTAGTGAATCTTTCTCAAAAAATTGAAAGATGAAGATGAGTAGAAAGTACTGGGTTAAAGGTGTTTAGTATGGGGATTTAATATTGTATTGTATTTGACTAAGAGATGGCCTGTGTATCATGCATACATTAAGGGACAATTGACTAGTCTTCAAATGAGACCAAAGCTTGTGGAATGCTTTTTCTTTGGGCCTTTTTTTTTCTTCCTCTATGGGGTGCTGACACTGTATTTATAATGGCGATGGGCGGTTTTAACCTTTTTTATTGGCTATAAAATCGTATTGAATAAGTGCAGCTGGTTTGCTTTATCTGTTTCAACCTATTATAGCCAATTTTTCCAGAGTGAGATATGGGATGTTATCTGAAGGATTCCCACTCAATCTGGGTGGCCAACTCTAAGCTCTGACTTGGAGTGATCTTCATTGCCCCTTTACTCTATTCATGGAACTTGTTATGAATAGGCCTATTAACAGCAATACCTATCAGTAACCTCTCACTATGGCCAACAAATATCCTATAACACCCTATATCAAATTGAAATCTCAATATTAGGTCTAAAACCTATCATTTAAACCATGATTATGAATTTATCCCCTCGGCATTTGAATGGTAGCATAGCCACCATCCCTACCGAGCCTAAATTTCTAAGAAAATCGGATCTAATTACTCAACTAAGTTATTTTTTAGGTATGTAAAATAAGGTTGTTAATCCTATAACTAAGGCCTCATAATAACTATTCATTCAGTCAATCCCAAGAAAAATAGATTAGACTGCTCAAATTTACGAAATTTCTCAATCCATTGTCTATCATTCAAAAGAACCTCAAGCAACATTCAAATGTTAAACAATAATGCTTTCTATTTCCAATGTACATTGGCCCATAAAAACAAGTATAAACCCATGCCCATAGTAGATCTAGAGCATGTGCAACACCAAATAAAATGCAATTATTAAAATCAAGCAAGGAACATAATGTGCACAACAACATGGCAAATGTTTAAATAGTGCTCAAATGCTACTGCATCTAGTGGTGATGTTCGCATGTATAATGATCCTATATGAGAATATAATAATAATAACATCAAAAATAATGCCTATCCACATATAAGGTCCAACAATTAAAATTTAATTGAATATTACACACCAAAATCCAAAATCAAAATACTCAGATAAAATTATAGAGGTTGCAAAAATGGCCAAACTCTCCCCATTCAATCCAATCCACACTATAACTAGTCAAACCATGAATTAATACAAAGAAAAGCATCTAACTAAAAATATAAACATATGAATAGCAAAATCTTATACATAAATTCACAATGATATACCAACCCGAGTTTGAACTACAAAAACTGAATTGCAATATTATTCATTACACTAAAATTGAAAACAAATGCAAACCACAGGTAAAATTCTTAACTGTATTCCTTCAATGATCATTTATTCAATCTTACTATAATCCAATACCTATTGATCTGGAAGGATTTTAAAACATTTCAAACCTAAATATAACATTTAGCAAAGCAGATATATACAGCACAAGAATACACGAGAGTAAATAGCATAAAGAACAGTATTTCATGATCACATGTGAAATTCAAAACGTCCAATTCTCAATAAATATATTCTAAAATATGATTGCATATGAAATACCTAATATATACAAATATAAGAAATGTATGAAGGGATATAAACTCATATAAGAATGCATAAAAAATATAAAAAAGCTTGAGAACTATGTCAAAAGAATATGAAAACTTAAGAACCAAGTATCGGTAATTCACACACTAACTAATCGAATAGCAAACTTTGAATATCAGACTATACATATTCCCAATAACTTGAACGCCACTTGCTTTAACCACCTATGGATGATAAATGTGATCTTCAAGTTGTGCAAAATACATTAGGATATTCTGAATATAAACCATTAATTCCCTTATAATGGTCCTTATTTATTCAAAATGGTGAACTCCACATCATATATCATACATCCAAAACGTTTTCAAATCAGAAGAAAAGTAAAATCTCTATTATATTTTATAAAGTAAAGTTCTCGTCTAATATTTGTATTAAATTAGTATGCACAGTCAAATAGTTAAGGATTTCATGATTTTATTAATAATATCTCAAATGTAATTATAAATCTTTAAAATGTTTAAATGTTCTCCGAAAAAGGACATGCATATAATAAATATTCAATGGAGACAAAAAATGGTGACATGAATATATATTTAAATAGTAATCAGAAGAAATATCAAAAGATTTCCACAATTGACCTTATTTTAGACTTAGATGCACTTGTATTAAACCATAATTCACACAGTCAAATGTAAAATAGCTTCTAATTTACATTCATTCACCTTCTCTCTTCTCTTTTCTCCTTTTTTTCACCCCTTTTGAAATTACTTGGTAATGCATAAAAAAATCATAAATCACTTTATATAAACAAACCAACATATTTGTCCCAATCATATGCTCATCAGCCATGAGACCAAGCACATGCACGCAAGAGTAAACCGAAGCAAAGCATGAGTGCTACCTTCACTACTAAACCAAATGCATGTGCATACAAGCACATCTCTCCCATGCACGATCGTGACCTATACTGCCGACCCAAGTATAAGTGTGCCTCTTCTACAAACGAGAGTTACCTATTCTACCGAAAACACTACTACACACATGAATGCAACAAAAGCGCATGTCAGACATCGACCCTTACGCCACTAATACTTGTTTTTTTAAATTTTAAATATACAATTATTCTCAAAATTAACCTAATATCTACAATTATGACATTATTAACACAAATTAGGGATTCAAGTGTCATAGAATGATGATCAAAACGTCACATCAAACTTTAATATTACCCGCATAAAATTATTCTAATTAGTCGTAAATATTATTCTATCATAAATTTACAATTCCTCATGGATGAAATGAAAGGAACAATATCGATCAAATTATGAAAAAACAAAGAATGATGGTTACGTTGTCTTAAAAGAAGAAGGCTCTCAACTTCACACGGATCACTATCTCCTCGGCTCCTCACCTCTCCTAGCTTCACTTGGATAAATGCAAAGGTGACAAAAGAAAATGTATAAGTGTTTCAATAAAAGATAAGGTAATGAGGTAAAGTTGGTTAATTATCTCATTGGCTTTGAAATAGGAGGAAGAATGGTTGAGCATTTTTGTCCCTCATCTCTCTCTTACTTGGGTGAAATTATCACAAGTGAAAAAAATGAGCGGTTTCAAGGATTCTTATAACAAGAAATGGGCTAAGTTTAGATTACTTATTTCCTTCCCCTTTAATTCGAAATGGGGATGAAAAGTTGTTGAAATCTTTCTTCTCAAATAGAGCTGAAAATCCCACAGAGAAGCTAACAACCTAACTAACCATAGTTTTCCTTAATGCAAGCTAACAAACCACTAATTTGGGCTCACTTCAAGGATGGCAGCTATTAGGCTATAGGGAGGGGTTTGTTAGTTCCCTTTTGTTGCATTAAATTTTGATTATAAACGGCCCTCAAAAATTAGCTTTTAGTTTCCTAAAGGCTAGGCAAGTCACATGTTACCCATCCAATTAATTGGTCTCCAAAATAATAAGCTAGGATTTTGAATTGCTCACCTAAATTCCCACCAATTTGAATATCTAATCAATTTTTCAAAGTGTAATCTATCCTTAATCTTGCAAATTAGGCTAAGCTGATAACTAAAATTCCAAGTCCAAAGACTCCAAATTCTCCAAACTAAAATATAGGATTTTTAGTTATTTGATTGAACAGCTAGTTGCTAGTGACACCCATATTGTATTCAGATAATCCTAGATTGTTATTGTCCTATATTAATAATGATAATAATACTTACTCTAAGATGGCCTCAACTGTGACAAACCATATTCTAATCGAAAATTGATAAGATTCTACCTACAAAATAGCCATCAAACTAAACATAGACCTATACTATTTACCTATAAAGAAAATATACATATCATAACAACAAACACACTGGATCCAAAAAGCCACAATCCATCCGTGGCACCAACATCATATTTTCAGATACGTCGGTTCATAAGAGATGCCACTAAGTACCTAAAAATCAAATCATAATAATCTACGGAAGTATATACAATCATCAATACACAATAGAACTAAACTATTCTATACATCATCAATATAACACAATACATATCGATCAAAATGTACAAAAGTACTCCATACATAAGTATAGAACCACAAAATCTACGTCTATAAAATAATCTACCAAGTCCACAACCTAGCCAACTAACAATCTCTACTCCACCTCATCGGGTATAAGTTTGTATCTGAAGGCAAGAAAATAGTAAGGAGTGAGTTGAATACTCAGTAAGGTACAATATAATCAAAGAGAATAAATAATATACTCAAAATAAATCAAGAGAAGGGAATAGGAGTATAATGCAGATACATAAACATGAAACATGATCTAATACATTTGTTGAAACACATTTATTTTTCTCATTTTATTTCTGCTCTAAAATATACAGAAATTCATTTATTATTTAGGGATTAGGGCTAGTAGGCCTTACCAGCTAATGGAGTAGCCGAACGAGGAAAAGAATGCATATGCATCCACACATTTTAAGGCGCTACCCACGAACCTCAACTTTAATGTCTCGTGGCGGACAGTATACCTTTCACTCGATATATAATGCCAGAAAATAAATGCCACCATAGCATCTTCTGTGGCCCAGGAGTATTTCTTGATCTATCACTATAATATTCTAAGGTATGTTAGGGAATACTACTCTCTGAAATATAAATCCTTAATTAGTTTCATGATTACTTATTCTTAAGGAAATGTCCACCATATTCTTACACAAAGTTATCACTCTTTGGAAAATGAATCATCAACTTATCAAATTGTGGAGTTTTCTTCTTATACTTTATATAATTCTCATATTTCTTAGATCCAGATATATATTGTCATTTGCTTGGGAACTTAAGTCTTTTCATGACTTCTAATACATGCACAAATTAACATAAAATTTAAAAAATTTTATAACTTTCGGACAACAAATCCCTTCACAAAAGCATCCAACATAATTTTCGGAACATACAAAATAACATATACAAAATACATGTGAATAAATACCAAATAATCACATTCATAAGTTAGGATTCCAATTTTCTAAAGCCAAATCATGCAAAAATTTTCAAAATAATCGAATAGAATAGTGGGGCATGAGGTTAGGGTTTTTATGAAACACAATGCTACATAAAACTACCAAATCGGACACAAAATCAACATAAATATATACTTAAGACATGAGTATTACAAAATATAAGTTTTGACAGGCATTTAAATAAAAATACCGGGAGAGATCAAAATAAAAAGTATAACAAGAGAAAGAAAAGTATATAGGTGCACTTGCCTTAACCTGATCTATAACTTCTTTAACTAGTTCTAAACTAAAAATGGACTCAAAGTCTCGATCTCCTCATTCTCTCTCTTTTCTTTCTCCTCTCTCTCTCTGAAAAATGATCGAAATATCGCAGCGTGGGTATTTATATCCAGACTGGCAATTGAGCACCAATCGAGCGCTACTCAGGCGGCACTGCCCTAGAAATCGTGCCTCAAGTGCTCATCGAGTTGCCTCAGGCGTGCGCATTCTAGAAAATGTGCGCCAGGTGAGCCTCAGACATGCCTTAGATGCAACATTCTGTTAAACACGCCCTGAGCGCGCCCCAGGCGCCACTCAGGTGCTAGGCCTCCCACTTCCAATTTTACTTCTAGAAATTAATTTTTCACATACCTTAAGCCTAATTTTGAGTATATTAACTTATTTACTCCTAAGTACTATATTTTGAAAATCGGTATCTTGCAACTCTCCTCCACTTATAAAAATTTCGTCTTTAAAATTTAACAGACCTCAAAATTTAACAATCAAAAATTATCCTTCCAAATTTCTTTCTTGTGTTTCCAAATCACATTCTTGATTAAATGATTTTTCCTAGAGAACCTTAATCAATTAAATTATCCTGATTCCTAATACCTGATGCTTCTTATCTAAAATCTAAATTGAAACCTTACCGTAAGACAAATTTCTAATCTCTCACAACGGCTTAACTTGATCACATACTTCCTTAATCATCGATACATGGGAGATTTCATGATAATTTACTAAATTTGAAGGAAAACAAATTTATTGACTACCTCTCTGACATAATTCAAACCTCAAATGTACTAATGAACTCATACTTCAATTCATCCTAAGCTTTGAAAATGATCATTCATTTGAAAACTCAATCTTATTCTGAAATCTATGGGCCCACACGCTTCTACTGCGTTACTCTGATTAATTATCTAGCTGCGAGTCATCAAATTGCAAATTATCATCATATCTAATTAACTTGACGCCCAAATTTTCCGGTCAAATTCTTACAAGGAATTGAACTTGCCTAAGTTTTCGGGCATAAACCTCAAATCACAATCAAAACCTCAAAATCGAGATACTTTACATTTTCATCATTTCATAAGCATACTGACAAACCAACATATTCCTTCAGCATATGATCCAAATCGATAAGAAACAAGTCAACCTTATCAGCTAATTCACAAATACCCATATTGTAAACATGAACATTCACTGTAAGCCTCAATCATATCCTGAGATCTATGGAAGTTATGGGCCCACACACACGTTCACTCTGCTATCCTGATTGATTATTTATTTGTGTACTAAAAATCTTCTTATAGCTTATATCCATTGATTCATATCGACACCTAGATTACCTAGCAGCTATAAACCTAAGAAAAATTTCAAAGATACCGATACATCTAAGGCAAAACCCTTAATCCTCATATTACAATTAGCTTAGAAAATACAATTGAAGCAATTATCCAAAAATTTTCAGCGCAGCCTTAGATCACCACCAAAGCCTTAAAACTCGAATACTTAGCAAACTTATCCATCTCATTGGCATACTGATAAACCAACTTATTCAATTTAAACGTATCATTCAAATTTGCGATAAATGGGACGTCCTCGATAGCTAATCCACAATTATCCAAATAACACCTAAAATCCTTACCATTCTAACAACCTCGAAACAAAATCACAAGGGTTTCTCATATCATAATTTCATAAACTTAATACTCTGGATACAATTCTTCTCCCAAAAACCAAAAGCAAAGTAACCCATTTACTCAAATATTAGGATTTGCTCACGGCTTACCCTTCAACATCTCCTATGAAGTATTGAAAATATACCAAATCTGAAGACTCCTAATATCAAATTATCGGCAATAATATTCGCTTTTCTTCAAAGATACCGTGATTCATCTTCACAGTCGTTAAACGGATTTACCCTCTTACTCTGCCGCATGATCATCTCCTCTTTGCAAAACAACTTCTCTGACTTTTAGAATCAATAAGACAATAACTATTTTCATAAACATCACCTATAAATACTCAAAGCGAAGATCCCTACCATTGACTCATGATTTGGAGATATTCTAATCATAAGCTTCCCACCGACTCAATCCAAGGGCAACCACTCATAAACGCTGTAGGAAAACACAATCCTAAATCTTTTTCAAAAATTTCATATTTTACTACAATTCACTTGATCTATCAGGGATCAACCCAAACGATACGATAGAAAATTTACCCTTTATTCCTTAAAAGCTATCCTCACATCTCTCATTCTGACAGATGTCGATCGCTTCCAAGCCAAATGCCCCACGGACGCTATAAATCCTCCAAGAATACTTAATGGATAACTTTTCGGATTCAACTAAATCTAAGAAAACTGCACACCTTTGAGACATTAATCAATTTTTTTTCAATTAGCCACTGCTTCAATGTTCTACAGACCCACAATCATAATATCAAAAAAACTACCTGCCCAACATGACACATCCTCCTACTAAGGTCACATTATTTTCTCAATTGAGTACACGGCTAACTGTCTTTTATAATCCATGATACAGTCCTCAAACAAAGTCTATGCACCCCCATGATTCTTTCAATTCTTCGATAAGGCCCTCACAAAATTGACCTAAATATATCCGTAAGATCCAATCCATAAAATCCACAAAAATGCCAACGAACTTACAAACCCAAATGGTATTACCGGAATCACTAATGGCTGTATCTTATTCTAGAGGCTGCCACGGCACAACTCTTGAATATCCACAATTGACAACATGCTAGATCCAGATCGATCTTAGAAAACACCAAATCCTCGCAATAGATCAAATGAATCACCTATTAATTCACAAAGCCCACTTATCAAACCATCCATCTCTCAAGCAATCTAAATTTTCAATCATTTACATTTAACCTCATCAATTCATCCTACTCACCCCAAAGGTTCTAAAGCATCCCACGGCGAGTATCTAACCGATACTTTCTCAATTCTATACAAAATCCTTAAAATTTGGTGTCAATTCTGGTGCTACCTTGATAGTAACCTCGATTTACCTATTAAAAGATAAACCAACCTAATCCTTTTCTCCGAGAAACATCATTGAATACTTACACAGCCAAAAGTTCTTAGTGACCACAAGACGACTTCCAAATGTGTTCTTATATACTAAATAAACTCGACACATATCCTCATAAAATGACTTGCATGCAAAACGATATTAATTTCATCGCCACTCGATCAACTCTGCCCCATACTCAAAATTTCACAACTTGATTACAAAGTATAATTACTTTACCAATAAAATTCATACTAATATGGTGACTCACCAACCAAATCACCCCCAATATCACATCAAATCTCGGCACCAAAAGGCGATCAAATCAATCCACCCAATCATATCTATGGAGCAAAGAAAATATCATAGATATCGATACAATTAGTACAAGTCTATGATCCTTAAATAAACAAATAAACTTAGGAAACACAAATAAAAATATAGATTCTGAATCTAAGATAATACATGTATTGAAATGTCAAAATTTAAAAATCTTACCTTCCCCCACGATAAACGACACTTCTGTACCTTGTCCCATCACCACAAAACCCAAATCCAAGGCACTAGACTTTTTCACTGTCAGACCCATGGGATAAGGACAATTCTCGATAATGTAGCCAAACTGTCCACAATTGAAACATGCTCCCAAAAATTTATCGAGAAAATATTTATCCAAAAAAGCATTCATGAACAAATTTCATGATATCTCTTTATCCTCTAAACCCATGACTCTTTTCTCATCAACTACCTATGGTTGGCTTCACCTTCTACTTATATGAGGCAAACACTATCATATCTTTTTCAGACATTGGATCCCCGCAATCATCATTTTAATTCTCATGATCCATATTTCAATTTCTACAGGATCCGTACCACCTAAAAATTGAAACACTTGATTATTATTAAATCGATATCCTTGGATTTGCTAATACCAAAAATTGATTCCGAGTTATACTGACTTCGCGCTACCAATCCACCCCATCCGTCTCACTTGTCATGTGGTTCAGCATCCCTATTTCTAGTCCAAGTGAGTATTTTGTCCATCATGGCTTCCACTGCGCCATAGAATCTATAATGTCCGCCATCCTTTTAAATAAATTCATATACTCTGCTTCTCGATCTTGCAGTTGTCCACCATCACGGGCAGTTCTTTATCAATGTGCCATAAATTAGCTACTCATATCTTTTCTGAAATAAAAATAATGTAGGTTAATTCACACTTCGAACACTAACTATAACACTAGAATTTATACGATTCGACATAAATACTGATCCTAACTTAATTCTATCCTAAGTTTTTTAAACTATAATAGCTAAAACTATCCAGTCTAATTTAATCATCCTACGTCTTCATCTACTTATTCAATCTATCTTACTCTAATTTAAACTTCTACATAAGATTCATACCAAATTTAAGGTATCTCCTTCTTTGATACCAAGCTGTAACGGACGATATTCTAACAAAAAATTGACAAAATTTTGCCCCCAAAATGGCCGTCAAACTAAATATAGACTTGTACTATTTACCTAAATAAAAATATACATACAATAATAACAAACACACATGATCCAAAATGCCACAATTCATTCATGGCACCAACGTCATATTTTCTGAGATAATGTTGGCACATAAGAGATGCCACTAAGTACCTAAAAATCAATTCATAATAATCTAAGGAAACATGTACAATCATCAATACACAGTGAAACTAAACTATTCTGTACATCATCAGTATAACACAATACATATCCATCAAAATGTATAAAAGAACTCCATACATAAGTATAAAATCACAAAATCTACGTCTATAAAATAATCTTTCAAGTCTGTAGCGTAGCCAACAGACAATCTCTACTCCACCTCATCGGTATAAGATCGTGTTTATCTAAAGGCAAGAAAATAGTATGAAGTGAGCCAAATACTCAATAAGGTACAATATAATTAAAGACAATAAGTAATATACTCAAAATAAATCAAGAAAAGGCAATAAGAGCATAATGCAGATGTATAAATATGAAATATGATTCAATATATTTTTTAAAACATATTTATTTTTTTCATTTTATTTCTGATTCCTTCAGGTTCTAAAACATGCAGAAATTCGTTCATTATTTAGGGACTAGGGCTAATAGGCCTTACCAGCTAACAGAGTAAACGAATGAGAAAAAAAATGTGTATGCATTCACACATTCTAAGGCACTACCCACAAGCCTCAACTTTAACATCTTGTGGTGGACAGTATACCTTTCACCCGGTATACGAGGCCAGAAAATATATGCCACCATAATATCTCCTGTGGCCCAAAAGTATTCCTCAGTCTACCACTGTAATATCTTAAAATATGCCAGTAAATACTGCACTCCAAAATATAAATTTTTGGTCCAATTTCATGATTACTTATTCATAGGGGAAGGTGCACCATATTCTTACATAAAATTCTCACTCCTTAGAGAACAAATAATCAACTTATCAAATTGTGGAGTTTCCTTCTTATTCTTTGTATAATTTTCATATTTCTTGGATACTGATACATATTATTATTTTCTTAAAAATTTAAGTCTTTTCATGACTTCAAATAATGCACAAATTAACATAAAGCTTGAAAAAAAATAAGAAATCCTTACCATGTTAAGCTAAATAAAATTTTATAAATTTTGGACAATAAATCCCTTTACAAAAGTATCCAACATAATTTTCGAAACATGCAAAATAACTTATATAAAATACATGTGAATAAATACCAAATAATCATGTTCATAAGTTAGAATTCTAATTTTCTAAAGTCAAATCATACAAAAATTTTCAAAATAATCGGGTGGAACAGTGGGGCATGGGGTTAGGGTTTCCATGAAACACAATACGGCATAAAACTACTAAATTGGGTATAAAATCAACATAAATACATACTTAAGACATGAGTATTATAAAAAATAATCTTAGACGGGCATTTAAACGAAAATATCTGGAGAGAACAGAACGAAAAATGCAACAAAAGAAAGAAAAGCATATGAATGCATTTTCCTCGACCGGAACTATAACTTCTTTAACTAGCTCTAACCCAAAAATGGACTCGAAATCTCGATCTTCTCCTTCTCTCTCTTCTCCTTTATGTTCTCTCTCTCTCTTTCTTTGCCAAAAAAATGACCGAAATATCGCAGCGCAAGTATTTATACCCAAACTGGCACTCAAGCGTCAACCAGGCGCTACTCGGGCGACACTGCCTAGAAATCATGCCTTGGGCGCTCATCAGGCGAGCATCGGGTGCGTCCATTCTAGAAAACATGCCCCCGGCTCTCCTTGGGCGTGCCTCAGACGCGACATTCTGTTAAACGTGCCTTGTGCATGCCTCGGGCGCTACTCAGGCATCGGGCCTCCCACTTCCAATTTTGCTTCTAGAATTTAATTTTTCGCATACTTTAAACCTAATTTTGATTATATTAATTTAATTACTCTTAATTACTATATTTTAAAAACCGGTACCTTACATCAATTAATCAAGATTTGTTTTTAACGCCATGAGACTAGTGCCCCTAAAATCACTCTAGTAGTTGAATAGGATCTGGTTGGAACTAGGATTTGTTAAATCCATTCTATTGTCTCTACTTAGTTCAACTAGTCTTTAACCATTATTTTTCAAAATTTATCATAATCACTTGTCTCAATAATAGCCCTACCGGCTAAACCACAATGTTAAAAAATTTCCAAGTCTAGAACCCTCCAATTGATTATGCATAACATTTAAGCATATAATTAGACGGTTGCCTAATTAATTGGCCTCACCGAGCTAGTCTCCACGTTATAATCAAAGGAGTTTGTTAACTTGAAAATAAAATTCTCCATTATAACCGAGCACTACTAGGTAACAGTCTCCATAATATTAGGCAAGGGATTTTAGCCTTTTATTTTGGATAGTTGCTAAATTATATAATTTACTATAAATTCCTAGATAGACTCCAAATCAACGCAGATGTATGCAAATCTCCTAATTAATCTATCTTTAGTTTTCAATATTCCCATATTTAATTGTTTCTAAAATCCTCAATGATAGATATGAGTTACGACACATCCAGCACAACGCATATCCCCCTAATTTTGTTCTCCTAAATTTTTTGAAGTATCACACTCAAAACTTTCTTTAATGATCCTGGTCTTCCGGCTACTAGTCTCAATTATAGTAGTAAAAATATTAATTTTTTTCCCATAATTATTCCACAAGCTAAATATATCATTTTTCTATCTTAATTCCATCCGCCAAGCCATGCTCCACATCCCTCTAATATGTTTCCAAATTTTCATTTTCAATACTCCTTCAAATAATAGGAAATAATATTCTTGTAACACTTCCGCCCACAAGTTCAAAATAATTCGACCCCCTAAATATACTGAGTTTACTAAATCACAGTCCAAGGGTTGATGCATCAAGCACTTAATATTTATTTTAGGTAATCAATTCTTTGAAAAATTTTACTAATCAATTCCATAATAAAACATAACCCAATTAATTTGGCCCAAATAATATAACTAAGTCCAAAATCTAAATTATTCACAAGCTAACCAAGCCCACAGCCAAATACTAAAGAGT
The DNA here is from genome assembly GCA_025585075.1 of Nepenthes mirabilis. NCBI lineage: Eukaryota > Viridiplantae > Streptophyta > Magnoliopsida > Caryophyllales > Nepenthaceae > Nepenthes > Nepenthes mirabilis. Next base: position 43,776 of record JAODPA010070380.1, on the reverse strand, counting down.
TCACTAATTAATATAACTATCTAATTAATTTACTAATAAATCATTTACATAATTTTCACAAAAAAATGAGCACATAATTATAACTGTTTAAGTTTGTTTAATTGAAAATTTTCAAAATGTTACAAGTACACCTCATACCTGCCTAACCCTTCAGGATTAGTCAAGATAGGCATTGAAGTCAATTTTCACTTTAGCTCCTAGAAGCTCGCATCACTGGTTAATCAAGATAAATTTGGCATTCTTCTTAGTGAGCTTTATCAATAATGTAGCAATTCCGAAAAAGCCTTCCACATATCTACGATAGTAGCTTGCCGATTCCAAAATGCTGCAAACCTTTGTTAGTGAAGTAGGTCTTGCCCAATCGATACCTGATGCTAAGCTAGACCACAAAAGAGGTTTCCCTACAGGCGGCTTGAGAGAGAAGCTCTCCCTTCTCTCTACCTTTCAAATTTTATTTTGAAATTTGAACTCGGCGCCTAGGGTTCTGCCTCCTCTGGCTGGGCGGCACCGGAGCCAGCCTCGGCCGGTCTCCTGGTTGCTTCACCCAGTTCCGCCCCTGGTTGCTCCTCGTCTTCGGCTACGAGCCCTATCCGCTTCCCCCGCTCTCAGTTTGGGATGAAGGTTGTGCCCGATGGCCTAACTCTTCGTCCATTGTAGCTGTTGGAGATGTCGGCGCTGTGGCTCTGCATCCTCTGAGGTTTCGGCTGCGGCTCGATGCTCTCACAAGATCGATTCCTCTTCTCCTCGGTCCAAGCTTAAGGTTGTGAGCTTGATTCATTTCTCCCATTCAATTTGGGATGAATGCTCTGACTTCGTTCTTTTGGGTCTTCCGCCTTCGTTGTCGTTTGGGCTTCTATGCCCAGTTCCATGGTTCCTTGTACCTTGGTTACTGGCTGGATCTAGGCTTTCATGCTGCTCGTTGGACCTGGTGCATTCGAAGGTCTGAGCTGCTGGTCTGAAGTTCTCTGCCTGTGTGTTCCCCCCAGTTGGATGGATTGGGGGATGCCGTCCAACTCTGGCGGGGACCTATTAGGCTGAGGATCTGAAGTGCTGGCCGAGGATCTGTTTGGATGCAAGGTTTCCTTCTGATGCGATGGAAATCCTTTAGTCTGCTGCTTATTTTGGAGAACTGCCTTGTTCTGCCCAAGGTTTCTCTATTTGCTTGTTTTGCCTGGCTTGATTCTTGCTGGCGATGTGCTTTTGCCTGGTCCCGGTATGGTCTACTGGGCTGATGTGGCTGCTGGGGCTGTTTTGTCCCTACTCTAGCCTTATTGCGAAAGTTTCGTCTCTGGTTCATGTTTGGGGGTCGTTGAAGCACACTGCTCTGCTGTTGTAGAAACTGGGGATGCTGGTGGAAAGGGGGCTTCCTGCTGTTCCTTGTGTCTGCTATGGCATGGAGCTTCTTTGGTGTTGACTGTATGGCGATGCCCATTATGGTCCGGAGGGTGAATTTTGGGCAGGCTGTTGGGCTGCTATAGGTCTGTGGCAGCTCTCTGTAATCTGTTATTTGCCGGATTGGAATCCATTCTCTCGTTTGTGTAAAGCCGATGTGCACAGGCTTATTTGCCGGAATGGATTCTGATATGCTGAATTGGCATGTGTGTTTGCCGGTTTCATTTTTGTTTGTGCAAGGGATCCGGTTTTGATGTGTATTGGGCCGATTTCGCGTCCTATCATTCACATGGGCCGATTCTGTTTTTTATGCACCGGTTTGACTTTGAGGCCGGGCTGACTTGGCATTTCTATTGCCGATTGGGATGGAGGTAGCCGATTTGGTCTTGCGGGCAAAATGCCGATTTGGCTTTACAGCACAAATGCCGATTTGGTTGTGCGGCTCATTTGCCGACTTCGAATTGAGGCTGGTTTTGTTTTTTTTGCTGACTTGGCATGAAAATTGCCGCTGTGGACTTAAGGGTGCCGATTTGGACTGCGCTTCAAATTGTCAATTTGGACTTGCGTGTTAATTGCCGATTTCGATTTGAGTCGCAAGTGCCGATTTGGAACTACGGTTCGGAGGCTAGTTGGGCGTTGAGGCTGGATTGGCTTAGCCGTCAAGGCTTATCAATTGCCATTTTTTGAACTAGAGGGTTCCGATTTGGACCCTTATGCAGATTTTGACAGGAGGCTGGGTTGGATTTGCTGACTAGGCATATCAAATGCTGATTTGGACTTGAGGTTGCTGATCTCGACATGCACTTCAATTGCCGATTTTGACATGCGTTCAGGTTTGCTTCATTGCCAGTTTGGTGGTGCAGGTGGGATGATCTCCTGCTGATGTGGCCAGCCTTATAAATTTTGCCGGTTTGCCGGAATGCTTTCTCATCCTACTGAGATTTTTATGGTGGCCTGATGGGCTTTGAGGCCGGTTTGGCTTGCTGACATGGAATGTCAAATGCCGTTTTGGACTTGCGCTGCAATTGCCGATTTCGACTTATGGCCGGTTTGGCTTTATTGTGGCCGATTTCAATTGTCGTTGCCGGTTTGGCTCTGTTGCTCATATGCCGAGTTGGACTCGAGGTTGCCGGTTTGGACTTGAGGCCAAAGTGGCTGATATGCTGTGCTCCAGCGATGTGGGTGCAGATGCCGGATTGGCGGAGTGCGGGTGGTGTGCAGCTGGTCTGAAGCTGGTGGTTTTGCCTATTTTGCTGCCCCTAAAGTAGCCCCTGTATGAAGCAGGGTGAACGGCAGATTTTGGAAGGCTGATGTTGAATTGGCTACAGATGCAGCCCTACTGCAGATGGTGTGCTGATATTCCCATGGAATGAGTGTACAGGTGCTGGTTTGCTTGCCTGCTTCAATTTGCTGTCCAGTTTACAGCTGGTGCATTTAGAAATTGCTCTAAATCTACCTGTTGCCAATTTTGGTACTACCCTTGGATTGGCATGTTTTGTTTAGAAATTGCTCTACTGATGTTGGAGCATTTTGATTGTATTGAATGATAACTAGCAATTTTGTTTCTTTGTTGGTTTCATCCATTGTATCTATTTGCTCGGGGCATGCCCTAGTGCTTATGGTTTATCCCCAAGTCAGAAAAACACTTGGTAATAAACCATTATCTGTAAAATTTTTTCTCCCATTAATCCAAATCACTTACTTACCCAAAAAAAAAAAGTCTTGCCCAATCGATGGCATCCTCAATCTTAGCCAAGTCAACCAATACTCCCACTCCAAACAAAATCTGGCCAGAGGAAAGTGACATTGTTGAGCTAGAGTACGCATTTCATGAATTTGCCCTAGAGCCATGCTTTCTTTAGCATTTGCAACAATTTCTAAAGATGATTCTTGTGCTCAACATCATCCTTTGAATATAATCCTCAATTGATGATAACTTGATCGTAAATATTCAAAAACATTGGACTCATGCAACTGGTCAAATAGGTCATTAAATCTCAAAAGTAAATACTTGTTTTTATCAATAATGAGGACGGTAGAAATGGACAAATTCAATGCAAAGATCCACAGATTTAGCAGTAGGTCCAGGAGGCGTCCGACCAACAATCCAAGAGGCCGGTCAATGCTTTCATTGACTAAAAATCACCTACCTTAACAAGCCAAAACCCTAAATATTGCCCCAAATTGTGATCTGTCCGAAAATGTCAACTCCCAATTCAACGTATCTCTCATAATGGCAGCCCAAATATTTTCCACATATAACATCTCCCCGATGAAGGAAGGAATCCCCTTTAACTAATCACGGTCACCTAAACTAGTGTCCGCAAACCTTATGCCAACTCACCGAATTTGCGTGAGGTAGTTGGCAACCAACCTTACCGCCCAAGTAAGATTGAGTTGGCCTAGAGGCTCTAAAATGTGAGGCTTCAGGCCTAAAAATATAATAAATAGGAGATAATTAATCTAATAATAATTAATACTAGGTCTATTGTGCATGGAAGTATATGTATTGGAATAAAACTGAGGGAAAATCAAGCTGTAAACTACTGAAGTGCTACCAGTAGAACTGCGCCTGCTGTGTGCTCGAGCTCGGGCTCGAGCACGAGCCCATGTAGTGAGGCCACGCTCATTGCCTGCTCGCTTGACGCTCGAGCGCCCAACGACTTTAAATACGTGACCTGCTTCACGTTTTTGCATTTCCCACGCAACAAAACCCTTGGAGAGAGAGAGAGAGCGCTGAACTAGAGAGAGAAAGGAGGAGATCGAGGCCTAGGAGTCCGAATCCGTCCGAGAGTTAGTTAAAAAGATTATAGTACGCGTCGAGGCAAGTGTTCTCATACTCATTTCTCATTCTCGTTCGATGTTTGTTTGGTTTTTATCGGGTATTTTTATGTCGATACCCACCCTATATGTGAAAATCATGAAACCCATAATTAATGATCAATAAATATGTAGTTATTTGTCCAAATCATTATCTGAATCATTCGGTTTGGTACTGCCAAACCCTAACCCATGTTCAAATTTAGGAACCCTAATTTTCCCTTCGTATTCTGTTAAATGGACCCAAAAATCTGAATCACCACATCTCATTTATGCATATCAATCGACTGGTCGTCCGATCTCACAAGAATTGTAACGGCCCAGATTCTAAATCATAAAAAGTCCCGGTCATTAAGTCAATATAATCAATAAGTAAAAGAAAGTTTATCCGGTTAATGTCAATTGATCGAAAATGTGAAGGGTACTTATCCGGTCAACGTCAATTGACCGGAAGTAATGAAGGGAGCAATTATAAGACTAGAAGGCAAGATGGGGTTGTTAAGTTGACCAGATTTGTGTGATTGTTGACCGGAAGATGAGTTGAGGATAGTAATTTTGTCAACAAGTATTGACCGGAAAGTATGAGGAAAAGAAAATAATCCGGTCAACGTCTGTTGACCGAAAAGCGTAAAAGAAAGTATCATCGTGTCAATGCTAGTTGATCGGAAGTGAGGGAAATAGGAAAGTAATCCAGTCAACACCCCTTGACCGGAATTTGTTAAAGGTAAGTAAAATCCGGTCAACTCGAGTTAATCGAAAAGTGAGGGAAGAAACAGCTAAATCCCGTCAAGGCTAGTTGACCGGAAACGCGAAGGAGAAACCCAAATCTGGTCAAGGCCAGTTGACCAAAAATAATAAAAACATCCATTACGAAAAGTAGAGTCAGAAATAACCATACCTGAGTGGGTAACCTACTCTCAACCACTCCCGAGTAGTTTACCTGCCCTACCTACTACTTCAGACCCAAAGTTCTATAAAAAGGAAGCGAGAGCTTAAGGAAAGAGGTTAGGAAGAGACACTCGATAGAATTCTCTAGTGAGGAAAAAACCAGAATTTCAAGGCAAAGTAAAGGAATTCAGGCAAGTGTACTCACCCTTGTAAAGATCATGTTTGTAAAAGTACTCACCTTTTTATCGATCATATGTTTAATGCAAGTATATGCATGTTTACAACGCAAGTATGTCTGATTTTTTTTATGAACGTATGTTACGGTTTGTATGATAATTGTCCTGATCGTTTGATTTAAGGAAGAATATCTATTAACCACATGTTTAAAAGAATCCCTGTTATTCACGATGCACAAAGTATGGTTATTTGTCGATCTGCATAAACTTCGATAATTGCATGTTTAACGAAAAGACCTCCGGCTTTTGATATATGACCTTCGGCTTTTGATATGACCTCCGACTTTGTTAAAAGAAAGGTATTCAGCAAGTGTACTTACCATTTTAAGTTCATGTTTTTAATGCAAGTATATCATACCTGTTTGTCTAACTAATAATGTTCAGTTAGTTCATGATGTTCGAACGCATGATATTTGATTATTGCATGATTTAGATGATGACCAGTTATTTGTTTATGAAAAAAGTACCGATTATTTCATGATTTTTGGATGTTTTATTTAAATGCATGAAGTCTGGCATGTTTTAAGATGTTCATTATTGCATGTGTAAAAAGAACTCCGGCCTTTGATAAAAATAACTTCGGTTTTGTTAGAAAGGACTCCGACTTTTGTTAAAAAGAACTCTGGCCTTTGACAAAAAGAACTCCGGCTTTTGTTAAAAAGAACTCCGACTTTTATAAAAAAGAACTCCGGCTTGAAGAAAGAGACCTCCGGCTTTTAAGAAAGAGACCTCCAGCTTTCGATAAAAAGAACTCCGGCTTTTAAAAGAAAGAACTCCAGCTTTCAAGAAAGAGACCTCCGGCTTTTGATAAAAAGAACTCCGGCTTTGACAAGTAAGACCTCTGACCATCAATTTTAGTATGTTAAAAGAAAGGCTTTACGGACTTCAATTGTTTGAAGTTAAGAACAAATGCCATAAGAATAAGAAAAATGTATGTAATCCGGACAGCAAGTGGAACTCTATGGCTTCCAACTTTTGAACTATGATGGATGGCCATTAAAAGATATGAACTAAGAATTAAGTTTTCATTAAACTTGCTGTTAAAAATGGATAAAGGATATTGGAGTAACACTCGAGGACTGCCTCCTGGGCCACGGGGGGAGACTTTTGGTGGCATAAGGCTTTCAAACTACGGCCTCGTATGCCGGGTTAAAGGCATTACCTCCCGCCTCGGGGAGCATAATGAGAGGATACGGCTCTAGGTTGTGGGATAGCACACAACCCTTCCTCGATGTTGTTCGCTCCCATCCGGTCCCTAAAGATGATAAGTATTTCGTTCGGATTTTTATGAATTTTCTAAAGAAAAGATAACAAGAAGAAGAACCAGGATTTCTGAACTTAAGAAGAATTGATGTGATGACTTTTCGCATGCTAAGTTTATGTTATGAACCTCTACTTTGACTCAATTATATGTATGTTAATATTTTCTACATGTGGGTACCTTGCTAGGCCTTGTGGCTCACTTTTATCATTTTTCAGATAATAAGAAGCTTATGGAGGACGAAATCGAGTAGAGTTGTATGAAGTAACTAGACGGCAGCTGGCCGGAGCTGATTAGTGGAGAATTGATGTACTTTTCTTTTGATGTTTTGAGAAGAAATTATAAAGCAGTTCCGCTGTGTAAAGAAATTTATGGATGTTAGTATGTTTCCGTGATTATTATATGGAAGAATGAAGTTGGTATTTCTAGTAGCATCTCATATCATGTCAAGGTATATTGTAGTCGACCATCCTGAGTGTTGGCCGGCCAGGTGTGAGACTTAACACTGTAATGGCCAACTCAAGAAGTTCGACCTTAAACGATCCTTTGTTCGAAATAAATGGTAGATATATAAAAGAAAAGAAAAATTTTTATGTCCACCGAGTTAGTGTTATACAGTATATGTATAAAGGTTAGGTTTGACAGCGGCCGTATGTGATGGAATATGGCCGGTCCGTCACAGTTGGTATCAGAGAGAAATTGAGATGCTTTAGGTTTGATCTAAATCAATACAGAAACTTAGGACAGGATTAGTTAAGGCTGAAAGGGGTTAGCAATACTTATGCGAAGGACGGAGTACTATGTGTTTGCCGCCTTTGGCTAGTAGTCTAACCAAAGTGTTCCTTTTAGAAATCAAAGTCGTTGCTGAGAAAATGTCTAATAGAGGAAAATGAGCCATCCGGTCTAAACAGAGGACTTTTAATTAGGTTTCAAGAGCCAGTGTTAGGGGAGGACCCTCGAAGAAGGAAAAACTGTTAAGGTCCAGTAGGGAGCCATCGGCTCGAGATTGGTATGACTGGAGTAAATTTTGGGTATATCAAGTGCTAGGATGATAATTCGTGATTGTTTTGAAAAAAAAATTACTTAAGTGTTTGGACTTTTGGGTAGCCTCAAGTTATATTGAGGTTGACAATGTGGATTTTTAGACTTAAGATGGCATTGCGGTGACCCCATGTTTGGTAGAAGGTATGGCGTGTTGCCCCATGTTAGATAGGAAGTGAAGTTGACTTCGGTTAGTTGACGCAAAGAAGATCATGGGTCTTGAGGATTAAGAGGTATTGTCCTATGTGATTATGGAAGCTTTAAGGATGAATAATTTGTTTTGATGAAACTCTCGAGAGCATGTTTCAAGAATGGTTGGTTCGATTGCAAGATTTAGGGATGTCCTTATCCATGGACGGGGGACGAAAAGGTTCAGTGTTTTAAATCAGGGTTCTAAGATATTAACTCAAAGTATTAAATGCCACCTATCATAGGGCCTTTGGGCTTAATATTATAATCTGGTGTCATTTTGGGGATTCCAAACCCATATTTGCATTATGTTTTGAGTTATGTGCAATTGGGAGACCTAAGCTTTGTAATAACGGCAAAGGTGACCTAGTATTTGGAAGGACAAAAGACATATCAAAGTGGGTGTTTATGTACGAATCTTGGAATTGAATTGTATGATTTTAGGTATAAACTTGAGCCAACTAAGGTATCAAGTCTTAATTTGATCTTAATAGTAGTTCGGTGGGCGAACTGCAGTACTATTACTGTTGGATTGGTAAAGAATAACATCCGGCAATCGAGTTGAGGGATCTAAGGCATAAGTTTGAATTGATCAAGGTATCAAGAGATCGATGACATCTTCCTTTAGAACATTCGATGAGAATCTACGTTAAGTCTAATTAGTATATGCTGCCACATCTTGAAGTTATTTTGTTGTCATTGAGGGCCTTCGGCCGTGTGACTATTTGAGGATGATTATAGAAGGAAGATTAGGTTGACTTATCTATTGACCGATAATTCGAGATTGTGTCGAAATCGACGGCGATCGTTGAGAGTTCCATGCAGAGCAGTGAAAGTATAGGCTTTGGTATCATTGTGAAATACCCCCGAACCTTTGAGGTAGATAAGACAAACCGATAAGGTTGTTCATGAATTTCAAAAATGGGGTGGCCTAAGAGAGTGATGATTTGTCAAACGGACCTTGTGAATGGATAAGCGAATTTCGTGGGTCATTGTAAAAGCTTGATGATTTCTAAGATCGATTTGGGTCTATAGTGTGTTAATTATGGTTCAATGGAAGTGGTAGCCCCAGCGGTATTTGGGATGAGGATATGGCCACTATGAAGTCCAGAAAACGCCGTTTGGGTTTTGTAGGTCCATTGGTATTTCATGAAATTTTATGGGTTGGATCTTTTAGCCATATTTGGGACCATGTTAAGGTGACTTCATAGATAAATTCAAAGGAATGCGAGTTTAGTGGAGGAAATGCCCTGTAGGCTTGTAGCCCTTTGGAAGTATGATCTTGGGATTTTAAGTGATGGCATTTAGTGTTGTGAAAGCGTATGGTCATCTTAGGTCTAGCCGAAGTTATTAAGTGATCCGACAAGTATTCTTCGGAGACTACAATTCAAGTGAGGCATTTTGCTTAGAGAAATTTGTAATTGTTAGAACAAAAGATAAACGGTAGTTTTTGGAGATCGGATGGGGGTAATTGACGATCATGTCATTTGGGATTATCCCTGATGGGTCTGATAAGTTATCGTGGAATACCTTTGAGAAACATTAAGATTATGTTACTCTCACGTCATGATAGGTGGATACCTTTGATTTAAGTGGGGGAGAAGTTCATGATTAGTGCTACCCCATATGTAAGTCAGAATTAACAATTAAGTCCATATGGCTTTGTCTTTGAAGATAGTCATTACCTAAAGTTTTAAGAACCAAAATAGTTATACCATTAAAAGGGATGACCATATGATATTACACGAGGACAGACCTGTTTAAAGGTTGAGAAAGTAAACCTCGGTGTTTTCGTTGGGAAAGCAGGCATCAATATTGGCAATTGATGCTGTGAGCCTTTGGACTTGTATGTCTTTGAAGTTTCATAGGAGATGTAAAAGATAAATCGCGAGTAAGTCCAAATGATTGGGTGATAGGATGCCATGTTCTTAAATAGGGAGACAAAACTGTATTTGATGTTGGGGAGCTAGGAGTTCATGAAATATGAAGTCCTTATGATTTGTTTCAAGACGATTAGGACGACCCACTTATCGTAATCATAGAAGACGTGTTCGGCTGGAATCAGTTGGCTTACTGGTATGCCAACGAGATCTTGAGGTTACTAAGTAATTGGAATCTTAAAATTCTGGGTAATGATTTAAAGTTATGTTGACTCTTCGAATGATCGTTATGACTGTAACTTGGAATATGACTGTAGTCTAAAGATTGTGGAATTGTCTTCATATTATGACTATCCTAGAACTGTTTTAATCAGAGTAGCGCAGTGAAATTGTGTGGGCCTTCACTTGCAAATTCCAGGATATAGTGAGAATCCAAATGAATGATCATCTTTGAAACATAGGATGAATCGAAATGACAGTCTGTCTATTCATTTGAAATAGTCAATCAAGGAACTTATTTTAAAGGTTGAGTGGATTACCACAACAAGTAGATTTATTGGATTCAACCGTTACGTAAAACCGGGAGATAGCCATGTGGTAAAGCCCTAGTAAGAAAGAAACCTCATGTAAAAAGAGTCAAGACAATCCGACTGATTTAGTTTCTCTGAAAAAGACCTTCTCAAAGAATATGTCTTGGAATGTTGGAAGGAAATTTGGAAGAATTATCCCTTCTCATATGAGATTGTGAAGATCATTAAATTTTGAGGAGGAAATTTCTATAAGTGGGGTAGATTATAACGGCCCAGATTCTAAATCATAGAAAGTCCCGGTCATTAAGTCAATATAATCAATGAGTAAAAGAAAGTTTCTCCGGTCAATGCTAGTTGACCGGAAATGTGAAGGGTACTTATCCGGTCAATGTCAATTGATCGGAAGTAATGAAGGGAGCAATTATAAGACTAGAAGGCAAGACGGGGTAGTTAAGTTGATCGGATTTGTGTGATTGTTGACCAGAAGATGAGTTGAGGATAGTAATTTTGTCAACAAGTGTTGACCGGAAAGCATGAGGAAAAGGAAATAATCCGGTCAACGTCTGTTGACCGAAAAGGGTAAAAGAAAGTCTCATCCGGTCAATGCTAGTTGACCGAAAGTGAGGGAAATAGGAAAGTAATCCAGTCAACACCCCTTGACCGGAATTTGTTAAAGGTAAGTAAAATCCGGTCAACTCGAGTTAATCGGAAAGTGAGGGAAGAAACAGCTAAATCCCGTCAAGGCTAGTTGACCGGAAACGCGAAGGAGAAACCCAAATCTGGTCAAGGCCAGTTGACCAAAAATAATAAAAAAATCCCTTACGAAAAGTAGAGTCAGAAATAACCATACCTGAGTGGGTAACTTACTCTCAACCACTCCCGAGTGGTTTACCTGCCCTACCTACTACTGTCAGACCCAAAGTTTTATAGAAAGGAAGCGAGAGCTTAAGGAAAGAGGTTACGAAGAGACACTCAACAGAAGTCTATAGTGAGGGGAAAACCAGAATTTCAAGACAAAGTAAAGGAATTCAGGCAAGTGTACTCACCCTTTTAAAGATCATGTTTGCAAGAGTACTCACCTTTTTGTTGATCATATGTTTAATGCAAGTATATGCATGTTTACAATGCAAGTATGTCTAATTTTTGTGATGAATGTATGTTACGGTATGTATGATAATTGTCCTGATTGTTTGATTTAAGGAAGAATCTTTGTTAACCGCATGTTTAAAAGAAGCCCTGTTATTCACGATGCACGAAGTATGGTTATTTGTCGATCTGCATGAATTTTGATAATTGCATGTTTAACGAAAAGACCTCTTGCTTTTGATATATGACCTTCGACTTTTGATAAATGACCTTCAGCTTTGTTAAAAGAACGGTATTCGGAAAGTGTACTTACCATTTCAAGTTTATGTTTTTAATGCAAGTATGTAACGACCAGATTTTTGAACATAGAAAATTTTCAGTCATCAAATCCTTATAATTCGGTCAATGCAAGTTGATCGAAAAATGTAATAAGAAAAGTAAATCGGCCTTAAGATGAAATCAAGTTCGGCCCTTACTAGATGAAAATCTAGTCCGGATTTCCTTGATGAAAATCTAGTCCGGATTTCCTTGATGAAAATCTAGTCCGAATTTCCTTGATGAAAGGAATTCCGGATTTCCTTTGATGCAAAATAAGTCCGGCTTCATTCTTGAGAATCAAGTCCAGCCACTTTAAGAAAGAAAATCGACACTGGCCTTGAACATGTTCTGAAATCTGATTTTGTTCCGTTGAAGGCCGGAGTACATTATATGAATGTAAGGCTGAAGTGACTTGAAGACCGGAGTGGCTTTGTGTATTGGAGGCCGGAGTAGCTTTGTGGATGGTAAGGCCGAAGTGAAATTGTGGGAAGAAAGCCGAAGTTGATAATCCGGTCAACAAGTGTTGACGGAAGTCATGTAAGAGTAATCCGGTCAATGCCGATAGTTGACCGAAATATGATTAAATGGGAAATCTAAATTCTGTTAAGTTAACCAGGAATTTAATGTGTTTACATGAGAAAACTAAATCCTGCTAAGTTCAGTTAATCAGGAATTTAATGTGTTTACATGAGAAAGCTAAATCCTGTTAAGTTCAATGAACCAGAAATTAATTAAAAAATCTAAATTCTGTTAAGTTCAGTTAACTAGGAATTAATGAACTCCTTGGAAATGTGAAACCATAAATGATCTAATTAATAAGGGAACTTTTAGGAAATGTAGAAGCCATAAATAAGAAACATTCCCCTTGGATTTGCCAATCATTAATGATGAACATTCCCCTTGAATTTGTCAAATGATGAAACATTCCCCTTGGAATTGCCAATCATTAATGATAAAACATTCCCCCTGTAGTGCCAATCATTAATGATAGTCATCAGACTTAAGACCTATAAATAAGAACTAGAGGAGAAAGAAAAAGGCATGTAATAGAATCTCTAGTAAAGAGAGGTCAAAAGATCGAGGCAAAGTAGAAGAAACCCAGGCAAGATACTCACCCCTGTTTTTGAAGTTCATGTTTATGCATGTTTGCTACGTAAATATATGATATTGTTATGAAATTATGTATGTATGATATTTGTTCTGTTTTTGTTATTTATCGTTCTTAATCGCATGTTTAAAAGAAACTCTGGTATTCATGGTGTTAGATTTTACTTTGTTTGAAGTATATGTTTGATTGTCGATCTATACGAACTCTGATAATTAATGTTTAAAGAAAAGACTTCTAACTTTTAAGAAGAAGAGCTTTGGACTTTGAAGAACTCTGACTTTTAGAACTACAGACTTTAAATGGAAATGAACTCCGATTTTTTTAGAACTCCGGATTTAAAGGAACTCCGGCTATTCGAGCTTCGATTTTTTTAATGGAATTAGAACTCCGGTTTCTGAATCACGACTTTCGTTGAAAAAGAGCTCCGGCTTTTATGAATAAGGAACTTTGGCCTTTATGAATAATGAACTCCGGCTTTTAAGAACTTCGGATAAGAACTCCACCTTTTGAAAAGAACCTCGACTAACCTCGACTTTTGAAACTCCGGCTTTTAAGAACTCCAACTTTGACAAAAGAACTTCGGCTCTTGGAACTCTGGCTTTCTGTTTAAAAAGGAACTCCAGCCTATTTATATGAACATGGATCAATGCATGTAATCCGGACAGCAAGTGGAACTCTACGACTTTCGACTTCCGAACTATGATGTATGGCCATTAAAAGATATGAACTAAGAACCGAGTCTCCATAAAACTTGTTATTAAAGATGGATGAAGGATATTGGAGTGACACTCAAGGATTGCCTCCTGGGCCACGGGAGGAAACTTTTGGTGGCATAAGACTTTTGGACTACGGCCCCATATGCCGGGTTAAAGGCATTACCTCCCGCCCCGAGGAGCATAATGAGGGGATACGGCTTTACGTTGCGGGGTTACACACAACTCGTCCTCGATGTTGTCCGCTCCCGTCCGGTCCCTAAAGATGATAAGAATTTCCAATGGTTTTTATGAATTTTTCGAATACAAGATAATAAGAAAAAGAATAAGGAAATTCCATACTAAAGAAGAAACGATATGATAATTTTCGTATGCTAAGATATAAAACTCTATTTTGATCTGCTTATATATATGTTTATGTTTTCTGCATGTGAGTATTTTGCTGGGCTTTGTGGCTCACTCTTATTATTTTCAGATGACGAAAGGCTCATGGAGGATGAAGTTAAGTAGAACCTTATGGTGTAGACAAATAGTTCGGTTGGCCGGAGCTGATTAAATGAAGAACTTAGTTTTATTTCCTTTTTGATGTTTTGAGAAGACTTGTAAAATGATTCCACTATTTAAGACACTATGGATGTCGTTAGTATGTTTCCGTGATTTCTTTTTGGTTAATGTTATTGAAAGGTCTAGTAAGCATCTCAGACTTTCAAGTCCAGCTAACCTTAATGTTGGCCGGCCTAGTGTGGAATAAAAATCGGAAGGCCAACTCATGCACTTCGGCCTCAGTCAATCCTGTGTAAGAAAGAAAAGTAAAATTTTTATGTCCATTAATATTTTTTAATTATCTTTTAAGGCTTGACGGCGGTTTATGTTGGAATTAAGTCTGGTCCATCACAGTTGGTATCAGAGAGAAACTGAGATACTTTAAGTCAATTTGGATCAACACGGAAACTTAGGACATGATTAGTTGCAGAAAAATGGAGGGGTTGGTTTACTCATGCTCTAGACAGAGTAAATTATGATAGCCACCCTTGGCTAGTTGACTGACAAAAATGTTCTTTCAGAAATCAAGATCATCACTGAAGTCATGTCTAACAGAGGAAGGCGAATCGGACGGACTAACAACACTCCGGATAGGTAGGCAAGATACTTGAACCTGCTAGACCGGATGGCTGAAGTCATAGAAGCTTTGGCTCCACCAACTCCAGTGATCACCCCAATTGCGGCTAATCAAGAGAGGTCGGTCTATGATCGTTTTACCAACGAGTGAGTTCCTGAATTCTCAGGGGAACTCGACCCGTTGAAGGCAGGCACTTGGATCCAACGATTGAAGAAGGTGTTTGCGGTAATTAAGTGTCCTGCTGAAGACATGGTTCTCTATGCCACCCATAAGCTGACGGGTGAGGCCCACCACTGGTGGGAAATACAGAAGAGAGTTTTCAATGTACCAGAACGGGATATTAGTTGGGAAATATTTGAAGCAGTATTTTTGGAAAAATATTTCCCTGCTAATCTTCGTGAACAGAAGGAGGATGAATTCCTTCGCCTAAGGCAGGGTACTCGCTTTGTAGCGGAGTACGATGCAAAGTTTACAGAGTTATCTCGCTCTGTGACGGAGTACGATGGAAAGTTTACAGAGTTATCTCGCTCTGTGGCGGAGTGCGATGCGAATTTAGGGTAGCCTGACCCGATCAAGGCAGACACATGACTAGAAAGTTTCAATAAGGTATTTGTAGTGATTACATGCCCTGAGAAGGATTGGGTGTTGTTTACATCTTACCGGCTGGAAGGTAAGGCGCACCATTGGTGGCAAATGAAGAAAAGAGCGCTCGGTGTACCAGATGCCGAGATTACTTGGGAAATGTTCGATGATGCATTTTTAGTGAAGTATTTTCCGTCTGACCTCTGTGTTTAGAAAGAGGAGGAATTTTTAAGATTGAGGTAGGGAAACCGAACCGTGGCGGAGTATGTCGTCAAGTTTTCAGAGTTCTCATCGTTTGCTCCTTATATGGCTGAAGACGAGGAAAGGAAGACCAGGAAGTTCTTACTAGGGTTGGGGGATGACATCTGCAAGCAGCTGGTGACCCTTAAGTTGGCCACTTATGCTGATGTACTGGATCGAGCTTTGATCTATGAACAGGAGCAAGCTAAAGAAGAATTTTCAAGATGAGGTCGTCAAGTAAGAGTGGGGCAAGTGCTATCTTTGGAGCTAGCTCGGGAAGACCATACAAGAAGTTCAAGCAGCCGACTTCTGAACAAAGGAGTGGCCATATCTCATTATCTTCTCAAGATTTGGTAGGTTCGTGCAAGCATTGTGGGAGGACGCATATGACGGACCGGCCACATTCCACCGCATGCAGCTGCCCGTCGATCGAAACCGATCATATACTCTGGTTAAAAAAGGTGGACTTAAAATTTTTCTTTTCTTTTATATATACTTTACATCGCGTGCACAGGATCGCGTAAGGCCCAACTTCGTGAGTTAGCGGCCAGGGGGTCGTAGGTTCTCTCTTAACCGGCCAAGACGAGGTCGGTCGGACATGAAAGTCCCAAAAACAAACTGAGATGCTACTAAGAATCACAAATCACTCAAACCATAACAGCGTACGGAAGCATACTAATATTCATTAACTTTTAGCAGCTGAAGTATTTTACAAATCTTTACCAAAACATCAAAAGCGAAAACATCAATTTTGCTCCTTCGCTGCTTAAATTCCGGCCAGCTATCTTGCCTATCTAGTCCATCGGACCTCATTCTTTTTCGTCTGGTATAAACTCGTCATCATCATCATCATCCAAAAAATAGAAGGGGTGAGCTAGAGAGCCCAACAAGGTACTCATGTATAAATCATGCATAGTCATGAACAGTGAGACAAACAGACAGAATGCAATAGAGGCGTATATGCATGTAGTTTCATAAAACATGGCTGGAGTCAATACAAACAGATTCCAAAGTCATTTTATGCAATTTGATTTCCAAAAACATGCTTCTGTTTCCAAATTCATTTCCGTCAAAAATTGGCTACATTTAAGGTCTGCAGCTCTCGACCATCATATCTCAATAACGACTACATTTAAGGTCTGCAGTCTCGACCCTCTGAATCATCAAATTCCATAACGCTACATTTAAGATCTGTAGTCATGACCAATCAAACGGCTACATTTAAGGTCTGCAGCTCTCGACCATCATATCTCAATAACGACTACATTTAAGGCCTGCAGCTACTCGGCCATCATATCTCAATAACGGCTACATTTAGGGCCTACAGTTACTCGACCATGAAACACTTAGTTCCGCAAATCATCTTTTCTAAAAATCAAAGTCAAATATGCAATTAATCGGACACCATAAGGTCTTTCTTTTAATGTCTTAAAACAGGGGGTCATTTTCATCAAACTACCGGAGGTCCTTTAACAAAAGCCGAAGATCTTTTTATTAAAAGGCTGGAGGTTATTTTATCAAAAGTCGGAGGTCATTCTACACATGCAATAATCGAACATTTTAAAACATGATCATGGCCAAACTTCATGCATTTAAGTAAAATATCCAAATAGCAGATGATCAAAGCAAATTACCATGACATACTTCACGTAGAAACTTATAATATTCCTTTAACATAAATTCATCAAAACCATGTGTACTTTCATTTCAAACATGAACTTTAAAAACAGAGAGTATGCTTGCCTGAATCTCCTAACTTAGAGCCGGCATGGAATTCTTTCTTGGTTCTTCCACCAAAAAGCTTAGCCAAGAGCTTTCCCTCAACGTTTCCTTAAATTCTCTAGTTTTGTATTTATAGACCTCTGGTCTGAGGGTAGTAGGTAGGGCAGGTCAACCGTTTGTACTTCTTGCTTGTTCCCCTTGCCTTCCTAGAAGGTCAGCGGGGTAGTTGAAAGTCGGTTACCTATTTAGGCAGAGTCATCCTGTCCTTATATTTTGTAAGGGCTCCCTCATTATTTTCGATCAACTGGCGTTGACCGGATAAGTTTCCCTTCACGTCTCCTCAGATCACATTCATCTTCTCCGGAACCGTCTGAATGGCCTCTGAAAATGGTCTCCGGAAGCGATCTTCGGAAAAGGTCTCCGGAAGACTTTAATTTTCTCTGAAAATCTTCTTCGGACAACTCGTCAGTCTCCTCTGAAATTTGTCACTGGAGAGCTCCTCAATCGGCTCTGGAAGTTGTCTTCATCGTCTCTGGAACTTAAGTCTCCGAATTTAACATCTCCGGAGATCAAGGTCTCTAGAACTAAAGTCTCCAAATTCAATATCTCCGGATATCAAGGTCTCCGGGACTTAAGTCTCCAATTTTAACATCTCCAAAGATCAAGGTCTCTGAGACTTAAGTCTCCAAATTTGACGTCTCCGGGGATTAAGGTCTCCGGAACTTCACATATGGCCTTCGAAAATGGCTTCCCGAGAGCCTATCAAAGACCTCTGGAAAAGTGGTCCCCGGGTTCCTGCCAAAGGTCTCCAAACTTTACTGTTTCTACTTGTTTTTCGAAGATCAAGGTATCCGAAAAATTTGCGCTTATTGTAACTTGGTCAATATTGCGTTAATTGGTAAGTTAGGTTACACGACGGCCAGCCTTCATGGCTTTTTCTCGTCTCAACACTTCCGGCCTCCTTCTTGGCGCCAATCAACATCATGGCGTCGATCAACATCTTAATTCTGGTCACATAAACTACCCCGATTTGCCTTCAATTCATGTAATGGTGCCTTCATCCCTTCCGGTCAACTAGTGTTGACCGAATAAGCTTTTCTTCACGTTTTCGGTCAATAGGCATTGACCGGATTAATTTCTCCTTACATTTTCTGGTCAACTGGCATTGACCAAATAAACTTCAATTTTCCTTCATTCCTTCGTCTTTGCCGGTCAACTGGCGTTGATTGGATAAATCTTCCTTCACAACTTGGCATGGCTCCATCATCACTCCCGGTCAACTCATGGTTACCGGATTAATTTCCATTTACTCATTGATTATATTGACTTAATGACTTGGACTTTCTATATTTTAGAATCTGGACCGTTACAATGCATGAGGGTAGATCTTGTCCCAAGATGACAGGTGCTTGCTTCACTTGTGGCCAAGTGGGACATAAAGCCAGAGAGTGCCCTCAGTCATCGAGGATTCGAGCTCCAAAGCCGGTGGTGCAAGGTAAAGCTTTTGCAGTGTCTACTAATGAGGCCAGAGCATCAGATGAGGTGGTGGAAGGTATACTTCCTGTTTGTAGTATTTCTTGCTCAATACTTTTTGACTCTGGGTCCAGACACTCATTTATTTCTCCTCAACTGGCTTGTCATATTACACCCACTCCCATGACCCTTGATTTTTCTTTAGTCGTATCCACGCCCACGGGGTCTTCTATTATGACCGACATATCCTACCCAAGGTGTATTGTGGAGGCGAATGGGCTTTCTCTAGTTGTTGATCTGATTCTACTAGATATGCATAACTTTGATGTTATTTTAGGTATGGATTGGTTATCCAAGTACCACGCTACCATCGATTGCTTCCACAAAAGGGTGGATTTTGCTATTCCAGAATGCGAACCTTTTCATGTTCAGGGAGTTCGTAGAGTGGAGCCATCTAGTTTCATTTCTGCTCTACAGGTTCATCATTTATTGAGAAGTAGGGGTGAAGCCTTTTTGACTTATGTCAGTGTGGTAGAGAGTCGAGAGTCATCTGTAAAAG
Source organism: Nepenthes mirabilis (assembly GCA_025585075.1). Classification (NCBI taxonomy): domain Eukaryota; kingdom Viridiplantae; phylum Streptophyta; class Magnoliopsida; order Caryophyllales; family Nepenthaceae; genus Nepenthes; species Nepenthes mirabilis. The sequence continues at coordinate 24,618 of JAODPA010070380.1, read as the reverse complement.
ACATTTCGGTGGTGTGCGAATTTGAAGACGTGTTCCTTGACAAGTTGCTTTCTCTGCTACCACACCGTGAGATCGAGTTTGGAATTAATCTTGTACCGAGATCGACACCCATATCGAAATCCCCCTACCGTATGGCCCCTGCTAAGCTGAAGGAGTTGAAACAGCAGTTGTAGGACTTACTCGACATGGGTTTTATTAGACCCAGTGTTTCACCGTGGGGCGCTCAGTTCCTATTTGTCAAGAAGAAGTATGGGGCCTCGAGACTCTGTATAGACTATCGCGAGTTGAATAAGATCACAATCAAGAACAAGTATCTGTTGCCATGGATCGATGACCTCTTTGACCAGTTATAGGGGTCCCAAGTGTATTCTAAGATTGATCTTCAGTCGGGATACCATCAGCTTTGCATTAAGCAAGAGGATGTGGTGGAGACAGCTTTCTGAATGAGATTTGGTCACTACATGTTCCTTGTGATGCCGTTCGGGTTGACTAATGCACCAACCGTGTTTATGGATCTGATGAACCGGATCTTTGAGCTGTATTTGGATAAGTTTGTCATGATTTTCATTGATGATATTCTAATTTATTCCAAGGATTGCACCGAGCTTGAGGGGCACTTGAGAATCGTGCTACAGACTCTTCGAGAGCATCAGTTGTTTGCAAAGTTGAAGAAATGCGCATTTTGGCTCGATAAGGTAGTATTCTTGGGCCATGTAATTTTTGATGGAAGCATCTCGATAGACTCGTAGAAAATCAAAGCGGTGATTAATTAGAGTCGACCTATGACTGTGTCGAAGGTCCAAAGCTTTTTGGGGATGGCCGGTTATTACCGTTGTTTCATGGAGAATTTTTCTCGGATAGCCTTACCTCTAACCCATCTGACAAAGAAGGAAGCGAGCTTTGACTAGACTGAGGAGTGTGACCAAAGCTTCTAAGAGTTGAAAGATCGGTTGACGACTGGCCCAATTCTGACTCTTCCTGATAATTCCGGTTGGTTCGAAGTGTATTGTGATGTTTCTAAAGTGGGACTTGGGTGTGTCCTGATGAAAAAGGGGAAGGTAGTAGCTTATGGGTCTCGGAAATTAAAGGTCCATGAGAAGAACTACCCAACCCACGATTTGGAGCTGGCTGCTGTGGTGTTCGCATTAAAGATCTGGAGGCACTATTTGTATGGTAAGGAATTTTTAGTGTACTCCGACCACAAGAGTCTCAAGTATTTATTTTCACAAAAGGAGTTGAATATGTGGCAGCGGCGATGGATCGAGTTCCTCAAAGATTACGATTGTGAGATCCAGTATCGGCCGGGGAAAGCAAATGGAGGAAGGGAAATAGGATGAAGGAGGTCCTCCAAAGGATCAAGGAAGGGAAGGTGTAGCTCGAGGTCCTCCAAAGGATCAAGGAAGGGAAGGTGAACGACCCATTTTTGATGGACAACGTAGGAGACCTTGGAAAAGACTCCCGAGCTGATTTTAATGTGTGTGCAGATAAAATTTTGAGATTTATGGAGCGGCTATGTGTTCCAAATGACAAAGAACTAAAGGAAGAAATAATAAAGGAGGCACACAAGACTTGGTACACTATTCACCCCAGTATAAACAAGATGTACCAGGACTTGAGGAAGAGGTTCTGGTGGAGGAACACGAAAAGGGAGATCGTGGCTTTTGTTAACCGATGTCTTATATGTTAGCAGTTGAAGGCCGAGAGGAGGAAGCCTTCTGGATTATCACAGCCCTTGCCCGTTCCCAGTTAGAAGTGGGGGGACATCTCGATGGACTTTGTGTCAGGATTGCCCAGAACTCCAAAGAATCATGATGCGATCTGAGTCATTTGGATCGGCTGACAAAATCTGCCCATTTTATAGCCATTCGGACTACGTATTCCTGTGATCGTCTGGCACAGCTATACATCAACGAGATCGTGAGGTTGCACGGTGTGCCAGCATCTATTGTATCCGATCGTGATCTACGGTTCATCTCTAAATTTTGGGAGAGCTTGCACCGTGAGTTAGAAACAAATCTGAAGTTTAGTACAGCTTGTCATTCTCAGACCAATGGCCAATTTGAGCAGACGATCTAGATACTATAGGATATGCTTTGAGCTTCCATATTGGAGTTCAAAGGGAACTGCGATGATCACTTAGCACTAGCCAAGTTCGCTTACAACAATAGCTTCCAAGCAAGTATTGGTATGGTTCCTTTTGAGGCACTTTACGGTAGGAAGTGCTGATCTCCCATTCATTGGTCGAAGACCGGAGATAGGCGTTTATTAGGTCCGAATGTTATTCAGGAGACAACAGAAAGGATCACAGTGGTTTCAGAGAAGCTAAAAATTGCGCAGAGCCGGCAGAAGAGTTATGTTGATCGGAGGAAATCCAAGCTCAAATTCAAGGTCAGAGATTTCATTTTCCCCAAGGTTTTGTCGTGAAGGGAATTTCCAGATTTGGCGTTGAGGGGAAGCTAAAGCAACACTTCATTGGGCCATATGAGATGCTTGAGCAAGTTGGTGAAGTCGCATATTGTTTAGCTTTGCCACCGAGTCTAGCCGAAGTGCACTCCGGCCTTTCTTTAGTACAAAATAAGTCCCGCTCCAGCCTTTAAGTGAAGACAAGGCTACTCCGCCCTTAAGTGGACAAGGGCACTCCGGAAGTTTCAATCATGCCACTCCGTCCAAAGTGGAGCAAAAACACTACAGCCTCCCAGAACTCCGGAATCAAAACCTTAAGCAACTGACCCTCATCGCAAAAGGCCACCCTGGTCAGAAGTGAACAAAATACACTCTGGACGTAGCAACAAAGCCGTCTGGATTTAAGAAACGCACTCCGAATAAAAGGCACTCCGGACTCATATAGCCACTTCGGACTATCTAGTCACTCCGTCCTAAAAGAGAGCATGAAACACTCCGTCCTCCAAGAATCACAAAGTAAGGAGCAGTTGGCCGGAATAAATTAATAGAACTAAAGACAAAAGTGAAGTTTAGTTAGAATCCAACTAGCGGCGACCAAATAAAGTAGGTGAACTAATCTAGTTACTCCCACCTACCGTCTGCAAAAGAGTACAGGAGTAAGTTACTTACTCCACTTACCTCCACCTAACCCCTCCTCTATAAATATCGGCAACGAGTGTTGAAACTGGGGCAAAATACAAGCCAAGAGAAGGAGAGAAGGAGTGAAGGAGAGAGCTCCAAGACGGTAAAAACCGACTGTCAGGCAAGGAGGGAAGAATTTTGAGACAGCCCGTCAGGCAAGTGTACCTCGGATACTGTTTTTAAGCTCATACTTTTAAGAATATTGCAAGTTACTTCGGAAGCTGTTTTTAAGTTCATGCTTTAAAGATTATTGCAAGTTACTTCGGACGCTACTTTTAGGTTCATGCTTTAAGAATATTGCAAGTATACTCTGCTCTATTTTGAAGTTCATGCTTTACTGCACGTGTACGTTCCTACTTTCTACATTAAATATCGACCTTCTGCATTGTGAAATAAACTTGGCTACATGAAAATTGAACTCGGATTCCTATATAAGTAAAATGAACTCGGTTTTCAACATATTAAAAGAACTCCGGCTTTTTGAACTCCGGCCCTTGAGAAAATAAGCTCCGCCCTCTGAGAAAAAGAACTTCGTCCTTTTGTTGAAAAAAGAACTCTGGCTTTAAAAAGAACTTCGGCCTTAATATGAAAATGAGCTCCGGCTCCGTATAAGAAAATGGGTTTCGGCCTTAATATGAAATGAACTTCGGCTTTAAAGGGGAAATGAACTCCGGCTTCTGAACTCCGCCTTTTGTCAAAAAGAACTCCGTCCTTTTGTTGGAAAAAGAACTCCGGCCTTAATGCGAAATGAACTCTGGCTTTTAAAAGCACTCCGTCCTTTGAGGAAAATAAACTTCGGGTTTTAAAAGTACTCCGGCACTCAGTAAAAAGCACTCCGGATTTATGAAACTTCGGCTTTTAAAAGTACTCCGTCCTGTTAGTAAAAAGCATTACGTCCTGTTAATGAAAAAGCACTCCGTCCTGTTAGTGAAAAGCATTTCGTCCTGTTAGTGAAAAGCACTCCGTCCTGTTAGTGAAAAAGCACTCCGTCCTTTTGAGTAAAAAGCACTCTGTCCTGTTAGTAAAAAGCATTCCGTCCTGTTAATGAAAAGCACTCCGTCCTGTTAGTGAAAAAGCACTCCGTCCCTTTGAGTAAAAAGCACTCCGTCCCATTAGTGAAAAGTACTCCGTCCAAAAAGAAGCCCGTCCCTTTTAAAGGTACTCCATCCAAGCTTTCTGAAGTCCGGCATTTTGAAGAAAAAGAACTTCGGATTTTCTTAAACTCCGGCTTTTTAAGCAATCCTGCTTTTTGAGAAAAAGCACTCCGGCTTTTGAGTTTATGCACTCTGGCCGTTATGAAAGAAAGAACTCCGGCTTTAAGAGGAAAACGAACTCCAATTTTAAAGGAATGTCACCCGGTTTTTAAGAAGGAAAATGCACTTCGGTTTTTAAAAAGAAAATGCACTCCGGTTTTTAAGAAGAAAATGCACTCCGGTTTTTAAGAAAGAAATGCACTCCGGCTTTTAAGATGGAAAAGAACTCCGGTTTTAAGATGTTAAAGGAATATGGCTATACGGACTTCAATTGTTTGAAGTTAAAAACAAAGACTATAAGAATAAGAAAAAAAATGCATGACTTCCGACCTTTGAACTATGATAGATGGCCAACGATAAGAACTAAGAACCGTGTCCCAGTAAACTTGCTGTTAAAAAAAATGAATGATAGCCGTCCTCGGGGCTTGGTACAAGGAGGGAATGATAGCCATCCTCGGGGCTTGGTACAAGGAGGGAATGATAGCCGTCCTCGGGGCTTGGTACAAGGAGGGAATGATAGCCGTCCTCGGGGCTTTGTACAAGGAGGGAATGATAGCCGTCCTCGGGGCTTGGTACAAGGAGGGAATGATAGCCGTCCTCGGGGCTTGGTACAAGGAGGAAAATAATGTGAAGTACCGTTTACCGTTTCACTGATATGCTATATCACAGTAAAATGATAGTGAATCGTATACAATGAAAAGATGATAATGAATCATATACAGTGAAAAGATGATAATGAATCGTATACAGTGAAAATATGATAATGAATCGTATACAGTGAAAAGATGATAATGAATCATATACAGTGAAAAGATGACAGTAAACAGTATAGGGTATTGTTTTCAGTTTTACCATGCATCAGTAAAGTTTATAGTTATTATTTTACAGTCTATAGTGTAACGATTTATGAAGCATGAGATTTAATATCATCATAGTATATCTTTATGGTTTTTTCAGATGATGTTTTGATTAAACATTCTAATTCTGCATGGTTATATGATCGTTTTGGCGTAACTGTTTTACAGTTCATATACATGTACCTTGTTGGGCCTCAGTTCACTGTTTTATATTTTTTCTCCCTATAGATGAAGCTTTAGAGCTTATGCTTGGCAAGTTGGAGTGATTAGACCTGTCTGAAGAATTATCAAAGACCCCGGAAGCTTATTTTGGAGAAATAGTATTGGAATGAATATGAATGCTTCCGCAAGTGTTAGAATAACTTCCGCTGTACTTATTATGGTTAAAAGTATAAGAGTCCTAAATGGCATATGTGATCTTGTGTTACACCCAATTAGTTTAGTTGGGTTTTCAATTATTTTATGAACGACGGAATCAAAAAAAAAATCCATTCCGTCACAGATTTATCAAATGTAGAGGAGCCGGTAGAGATCTTAGATTATAAGGACCAAATTTTATGCTCAATGACGATCCCTTTTGTGAAAGTTTTATGAAGGAATCATTCCCACAAGGAGGCAATGTGGGAAAGAGATACCGAAATCAGGGAAAAGTATCCCCACTTGTTCTGAGGTATGTAAAATTGAATTGACTCTTAGCATTCGTTTAATTTCAAGGATGAAATTTTTATAAGTGGATGAGAGTTATGAGGCTCCAGGCCTAAAAATATAATAAATAGGAGGTAATTTGTAATGACTTGAGCTTCCAAAACATGATACTTAGGAGAAGGAGGGGCTCTATAGGGGTACTAGTTCCAAAAATATGACAAAAGATAAGTAATTATCTTAAAATAGGCGAATTAAGGTCAAGGGATACAAGAGGAATCAGATTGAAAAGCCGAAAGATCTGAAATTGGTAAATCAAGAATCAAAGTTGTAAACCGAGAAACTTTAATTTTTAAATAAGATTCCAGGCTTTAAATTATGATAATTATACCCCATTAAAATTATATAATCAAAATTAGGGTCCAATGATGTGAAGAATTGGGTTGGAAGGGTCAAAACCGGTCCCGGATGGCGAAAACGCGAAGTAGGCTTGCTGAAGGCTCGATTTGGGCTTGACCTACACCCGAGTAGAGCTTGAGCACAAACGGGGCAAAAAAAATTGAATGCACCACTCTAATTGGCACTCGAGGTGCCACCCAAGTGGGTTTAGCAGAACTGAGCGCTCGAAACACGCCCGGTTGGTGCTCGAATGCGGCCATCAATTTATACGGGGCACCTACTTGGTGCTCAAGCGGTGATCGAGTGCCAATCACGGGCTTCCTCACGTAACTTCTTCCCTTCATGTTTTAAAAGGAAATTTGGGGGCTTTCTCCAGCAGCTCTATGCAGAACGGGAAGGAGAGAAGAGAGGAAGGAGAGGGAAAAGAAAGAAAAGGGGAAAATCTTCCAATCCACTCCGATCAGAGTCACAATAACTATAAATCGAGCTCAGGCAAGTGTACCTCGAATGCTATTTTCTATTTTCACTACTTTTCTATTTCTCAAAAGTAGTATTTATGCTCTAAAAGAATGTTTCACCATATTCTGTATAAATAAAGTCTGTTTCTGCAAATTATTCAGACATATTTCATGTTTATATATATATACTGCAATATCTGGTTTCAATTTCATAAAAATGCATGTGTTTGGTGTCCATTTATCGTTCAAAAATTTTGGCAAAACTCTAAGCACGAAAGTGAAGGGATTTAACTGTTTTTATCAAAAATTTCTGTTGTATAAAACTTAATCTGCATTGAGATAAAAGTCGTAGTGTAATTTGTTTCTGAAAATTTTATACGTACTTATACTGATAAATCATTTAAGACTTTTGAAGCAAAACTGAAGGGTTTTAGACTGTTATTGTATATTCTGAAACAAATTTGAAGGGTTTCAAACTGTTTTTGTATATTATGAAGCAAAACTGAATGAATATAAACTATTACTGTATGTTCTGAAACTGACTGAAGAATTATTGGAAAACTCTAACTGGTTTCTGAAACCAAAAAGGGTTTTTAGTTATGAAATAAGAATGAAAAATATTTCTGATACTATTAATTAGGACCCGTGACTAATATACAGTCAGGTTATATTCTCTGACATGCCTTAGAACATTATGGTAGTAATCGAGGATAACTCTGTCCATGGAGTTATATTGTAACGGCCCAGATTCTAGAACATAGGAAATGCCAGTTATCAAGTCCTTATAATCCGGTCAACGCCAGTTGACCGGAAAATGTAATAAGAAAAGTAAATCGACCTTAAGATAAAATCAAGTTTGGCCCTTGTATGATGAAAAGAAGTCCGAATTTCCTTGATGAAAAGAAGCCCGGATAAAAAAAATCGAGTTCGGCTTTTACTTGATCTAGTCCGACGTTTCTTTGATGAAAATCGAAACGGGCCTTGAACATGTTTTGAAATTGGGTTTTGTTCAATTGAAGGCCGGAGTACATTATATAAATGTAAGGCCGAAATGGTCTTGAAGAACGGAGTGGCTTTGTGTATTGGAGGCCAGAGTAGATTATGAAAAAGCCAAAGTTGATAATCTGGTCAACAGGTATTGACCGAAAGTCGTGTAGAAGGAATTGAATATGTTTATATGAAAAAGCTAAATTCTGTTAAGTTCAGTAAACCAGGAATTAATTAAGAAATCTAAATTCTATTAAGTTCAGTTAACTAGGAATTAATGAACTCCTTGAAAATGTAAAACCATAAATGGTCTAATTAATAAGAAAACTTTTTAAAAAATATAAAGTCATAAATAAGAAACATTCTCCCTGTATTGCCAATCATTAATAATGAAACATTCTCCCTGTATTGCCAATCATTAATAATAGTCATCAGACCTAAGGCCCATAAATAAGAACCAGAAGAGTAAGAAAAAGACATGCAATAGAATTTCTAGTAAAGGAAGGCCAAAAGATCATGGCAAGGTAGAAGAAACCCCAGGCAAGAGTAAAGATCAAGGCAAAGTAGAAGAAACCCAGGCAAGATACTCATCCCTGTTTTTAAAGTTCATGTTTATGCATGTTTGCTACGTAAGCATATGATATTCTTATGAAATTATGTATGTATGATGTTTGTTCTGTTTTTGTGATTTATCGTTCTTAATCGCATGTTTAAAAGAAACTCTGATATTCATGGTGTTAGATTTTTATTCTGCTTGAAGTATATGATTATTTGTCAAATTATATGAACTCTGATAATTGCAGAAAAGACTTCTGACTTTTAAAGAAAAAAAAAAGCACTCCGTCCTTTTAAGAAAAGAGCTTGGGACTTTTGATTAAAAAGCACTCCGTCCTTTTGAAGAAAAAGCACTCCGTCCTTTTCAAGAAAAAGCACTCTGTCCTTTTAAGAAAAGAGCTTCGGACTTTTGATGAAAAAGCACTCCGTCCCTTTGAAGAAAAAGCACTCCGTCCTTTTACGAAAAAGAGCTCCGTCCTTTTTAAGAAAAAGCACTCCGTCCTTTTAAGAAAAAGAGCTCCGGACTTTTGAAGAAAAAGCACTCCGTCCTTTTACGAAAAAGAGTTCTGTCCTTTTGAAGAAAAAGCAATCCGTCCGTTTAAGAAAACGAGCTCCGCCCTTTTGAAGAAAAAGCACTCCGTCCTTTTACGAAAAAGTGCTCCATCCTTTTCAAGAAAAAGCACTCCATCCGTTTAAGAAAAAGAGCTTCAGACTTTTGATGAAAAAGCACTCCGTCCTTTTAAAGAAAAATCACTCCGATTTTAGAGCTCCAGATTTTAAAGAAAGATCACTCCGGTTTTAGAGCTCCAAATTTTAAAGAAAAATCAGTCCGATTTTAGAACTCCAGATTTTAAAGAAATATCACTCCGGTATTAGAGCTCCACCTTTTTGAGAAAAGAACTCCTCCTTCGAGGAAGAACTCCGCCTTTTGAGAAAAGAACTCCGCCTTTTGAAAAAGAACTCCGTTTAATTTAGAGCTCCGGATTTTAAAGAACTCCGGCTTTTAGAGCTTCCGACTTTAAATGAAAAAGAACTCCAGTTTCTGAACTATGACTTTTGTTGAAAAAGAGCTCCGATTTTTTAACTCTGTTTCTTTTAAGAAAACGACTTCGGCTTAAGATGATTAAAGGAAAGGTTATATGGACTTCACTAATGAAGTTAAAGGCTATAAGAACAAGAAAAATACATGTAATCTGGACAGTAAGTGAAACTCTATAACTTCCGACTTTTGAACTATGATTGATGGCCATTAAAAGATAGGAACTAAGAACTGAGTTTCCATTAAACTTGCTGTTAAAGATGGATGAAGGATATTGGAGTGACACTTGAGGATTGCCTCCTGGGCCATGGGAGGGGACTTTTGGTGGCATAAGACTTTTGGACTACGACCCCGTATGCCGAGTTAAAGGCATTACCTCCCACCTCAGGGAGCATAATGAGAGGATACGGCTTTAGGTTGTGGGGTTACACACAACCCGTCCTCGATGTTGTCCGCTCCCATCCGATCCCTAAAGATGATAAGAATTACGAATGGTTTTATGGATTCTTCAAAAACAAAATAATAAGAACAAGAAATAAAGAATAAAAGATATGATGATTTTCGTATGCTAAGTTATGTTATGAAACTCTGTTTTGATCCGCTTATATATATGTTTATGTTTTCTGCATGTGAGTATCTTGCTGGGCTTTGTAGCTCACTCTTGTTATTTTCAGATGACGAAAGGCTCATGGAGGACGAAGTTGAGTAGAACCTTATGGTGTAGCCAAATAGTTCGGCTGGCTGGAGCTGATTAAATGAAGAACTTAATTCTATTTCCTTTTAAAGTTTTGAGAAGACTTGTAAAATAATTCCGCTGTTTATGACTCTATGGATGTTGTTAGTATGTTTCCATGATTTTCTTGTTGGTTAATGTTATTGAAAGGTTTAGTAAGCATCTCAGACTTTTCAAGTCCGGCTAACCTTCATGTTGGCCGACCTGGGATGAAATTAAAATCGGAAGGCCAGCTCATACAATTCGGTCTTAGTCAATCCTGTGTAAGAAAGAAAAATAAAATTTTTTATGTCCATTAATATTTTTTTAAGACTTGACGGCGGCTTTGTGCGTGGAATTAAGTCCGATCTGTCACTGTTGGAATCAGAGAGTAACTGAGATGCTTTAGGTCAATTTGAATCAATACGAAAACTTAGGACAGGATTAGTTACAGAAAAAGGGGGAGGTTGGTTGTACTTATGCTTTGGACGGAGTAAATTGTGATAATCACCTTGGCTAGTTGACGGACGAAAATGTTCTTTCAGAAATCAAGGTCATCGCTGAAGTAATGTCTAACAGAGGAAGGTGAACCGGACGGACTAACAACACTCCGGATAGGGAGGTAAGATATTTGAACCTACTAGACCGGATGACTGAAGTCATAGAGGCTTTGGCCCCACCAACTCCAGTAACCACCCCAATTCCTGTTCATCAAGAGAGGTCGGTCTATGATCTTTTACCAACGAGCAAGTTCCTGAATTCTCAGGGGAACCTGACCCGTTGAAGGCAGACACTTGGATCCAATGACTAAAGAAGGTGTTTGCGGTAATTAAGTGTCCTGCTGAAGACATGGTTCTTTATGCCACCCATAAACTGACGAGTGAGGCCCACCACTGGTGGGAAATGCAGAAGAGAGTTTTCAATGTGCCAGATCGGGATATTAGTTGGAAAATATTTGAAGCAGCATTTTTGGAGAAATATTTCCCTGCTAATCTTCATGGACAGAAGGAGGATGAATTCCTTCGCCTAAGGTAGGGTACTCACTCTATGGCGGAATATGATGCAAAGTTTACAGGGTTAGCTCGCTATACTCCTTATATGGTGGAAGACTAGGACAGGAAGGCTACGAAGTTCTTTCAGGGATTAAGGGATGATATTAGGAAGCGTCTTTCAACTCTGACGTTAGCCACGTACGGAGAGGTGCTCGAGAAGGCTGTTATCTATGAGAAGGAGCTGGAGAGAGGAGCATTGCTCAGACAAAGGACTTTTAGTCAGACTTCAAGGGCCAGTGCTAGTGGAGGCCCTTCTAAGAAAGCAAGACCATCGAGGTCCAGTGGGGAGCAGAACCGATCCGTACAGATTTCCCGAACTCCGGCTAATAATGCATGTGATCATTGCGGGAGATCACATGAAGGGAAGCCTTGTTATAAGAAGCTGGGGGTTTGTTATAACTATGGCCAGGCTGGACACATGATCAGAGATTGCCCACTCGCCAAACAAGCCCCAGGATTTAAGTCTCCTGTTCCAGCTAAGGTGTTTGCCGTTTCTGCAAAAGAGGCCGAAACGTCTACGGAGGTTGTGGAAGGTACACTTTCTATCTGTGGCACTTCTAGTCATGTGCTCTTTGACTCAGGATCTACTCACTCATTTATCTTTCATAAATTTTTGAAGTATCTTACGACCCTTCCTCAAGTTTTTGGCTGCTCATTGATGGTCGCCTCACCCACAGGGTCGTACGTAATTTTAAATGTAGTATATTCAGAGTGTCCAATAGAATTAAATGAATACGTGATGCCTGTTAATCTGGTTTTGCTAGAAATAAAGGACTTCGATGCAATCTTGGGAATGGATTGGTTAGCCAGATATCATGCCAAGATTGATTGTTTCCGAAAAAGAGTAAAATTCGCCATCCCTGGAAACAAGCCTTTCTATATTCAAGGAATCCGGCGTAAAGAAGCATCTTGCTTCATTTCGGCCCTTCATGCCAGGCACTTGATTGGTGATGGGTGTCAAGCTTATCTAGCCTTCGCTAGTGTGACTACTGAAGGTCAAGAATCTCTGGCCAAAGAGATTCCTGTGGTGCGTGAATTCGAAGACATATTCCCTGATGAATTACCTGGACTGCCACCCCAGCAAGAGTTGGAATTCGGAGTAGAATTGATGCCTGGATCAGCACCAATATCCAAAGCACCATATCGGATGGCACCGGCAGAACTTAAAAAATTGAAACAGCAACTGCAGGAATTATTAGATAAAGGTTTCATTCGGCCTAGTGTGTCACCATGGGGAGCACCAGTTCTCTTTGTAAGAAAGAAGGACGGGACCATGAGATTATGCGTGGATTATCGTGAACTGAATAAACTTACCACCAAGAGTAAATATCCTCCGCCAAAGATTGATGACCTCCTTGACCAATTACAAGGAGCTTGCGTATTTTTAAAAATCGACCTTAGATCCGGATATCATCAGCTTCGGATCAGAAAGGAGGATATAGCAAAGATGGCGTTCCGGACTAGATATGGGCACTATGAATTTGTAGTGATGCCTTTTGGGTTGACTAATGCTCCGGCTGTCTTTATGGACTTGATGAACCGAATTTTTCAACCATACCTGGACAAGTTTGTGATCGTCTTTATTGACGACATCCTGGTGTATTCGAAAAGCTATGAGGAACATGAGGAGCATTTATGGACTACACTCCGGATCCTCAGGGAGCACCAGTTGTTCGCCAAGTTGAAAAGGTGCGAATTTTGGTTAGAGGAAGTGGGATTCCTTGGACACGTCATCTCTAAAGAAGAGATTTCCATCGATCCTAAGAAAGTGAAAGCAGTGGTAAAGTGGAACCGGCCAACCTCTGTGGTCGAAGTACGGAGCTTCTTAGGCTTGGCTGGATATTATAGACGGTTTGTGGAAAACTTCTCCCAAATCGCTTTGCCACTCACGCAATTAACAAAGAAAGATGCCAAGTTTGAGTGAACCAAGGATTGTGAAGGGAGTTTCCAGGCACTTAAAGACCGGTTAACTTCTACTCTGGTCCTGACCATTCCAAATGGATCAGGAGGACTAATTGTTTCTTGCGATGCCTCAAAGATTGGGTTGGGCTATGTTTTAATACAACACGGAAGCGTAATTGCCTATGGGTCGCGATAGTTAAATGATCATGAAAGGAATTATCCAACTCACGATTTGGAATTAGCCGCAGTAGTGTTTGCCTTGAAAATCTGGAGGCATTAACTGTATGGTGAGAGATTCTTGGTCTACTCCGATCATAAGAGTCTAAAGTATTTATTCTCCCAAAAGGAACTGAACATGAGGCAGAGAAGGTGGATTGAATTCCTGAAGGACTATGACTGTGAAATCCGGTACGAACTAGGAAAAGGCCAATGTAGTCGCCGATGCATTAAGTCGGCAACCTGGTATTTTGGCTAGAATGCAAGTCAAGCAAATGGAGATGTTGGACTGTCTCATGTACTATGATGTCAAGCGTTATGTGCAAGGAAAGCGGATGATTTTGGCATACTTTCAAGTCTAGCCAGAAGTGATAAATGAGGTAAAGGGATGTCAGGCGAATGATTCTTTCCTTGTAAAGATCATGAGTGAGCTGGACAAAGAATCCCGAAGTGATTTTCATGTTACGCCGGATGGAGCATTAAGATTTAGGAATCGGTAATGTCTGCCGGACAACAAAGAATTAAAGGAGAAAATTTTTAAGGAAGCCTATCGATCCCGTTATACAATTCATCCAGGAGCAAATAAGATGTACCAGGATTTAAAGAAAACATTCTAGTGGAGGAATATGAAGATGGACATTACAACCTACGTGGAAAAATGCCTTGTATGCCAACAACTAAAGGCCGAAAGAAAGCAGCTGTCTGGGTTATTGAAACCAATGCCGTTTTCAGGCTGGAAATGGGAAGATATTGCCATGGACTTTGTGACCGAACTGCCAAGGACGCCAAGGAAACATGATGCTATTTGGGTTATTGTTGACCGGCTAACAAAGTCAGCTCATTTTCTAGCAATCCGGATGACATACTCCCGCAATAAATTAGCCCAACTGTATGTAAATGAGGTTCTCAAGCTTCACGGTGCGCCTGCCTCTATTGTATCAGATAGAGACCCTCGTTTTATTTCACGGTTCTAAAAAATTTTACATAAAGAATTGAGTACCGAATTAAAATTTAGTACCGCTTTTCATCTGCAAACTGACGACCAGTCAGAATGGACTATCCAGATCCTCGAGGATATGTTAAGGGCCTCGGTCTTAGAGATGAAAGGGACTTGGGATAATTTCTTACCCTTAGCGAGGTTTGCTTATAATAATAGCTACTAGGCCAGCATAGGCATGGCCCCTTTTGAGGCCTTGTATGGAAGGAAATGTAGATCACTGATCCACTGGGAGGAGCACGGAGATAAAAGGATTTTGGGTCCAGATATTATTAAAGAAACGGCAGAAAAGATAAAGTTAGTACATGAGAATCTCAGAGTAGCCCGGAACAGACAAAAGAGCTATGCAGACCGGAGGACATCTGCATTAGAATTTGAAAAAGGCGATTTTGTATTCCTAAAGGTATCACCATCCAAGGGGAAGTACAGATTCGGGGTAAAAGGAAAGTTGAAGCCACGATTTATTGGCCCTTTTGAAATTTTAGAAAGGATCGGAGAAGTAGCTTACAGACTTGCACTACCTCCGAACTTGGCAGAAGTACATGACGTGTTTCATGTATCAATGCTTCGAAATTATGTCCATGATCATACTCATGTAATTGACTTTAAACCTTTGATAATTGATAAGGACTTGTCCTATGTAGAGGAACCAGTAAAAATCTTGGATCGAAGGGAACAGAGACTACGCACCAAATCAATCGCTCTAATAAAGGTGCTCTGGAAGAATCACTCACCCGAAGAGGTAACTTGGGAATGAGAGGAAGAGATTCAAAACAAATACCCCTATTTATTTTCTCAAAGTTAGTAACTTTATTTAAAATTTTGAGGATAAAATTTCTATAAGTGGGGGAGATTGTAACGGCCCAAATTCTAGAACAATGGAAATACCAGTTATAAGAAAAGAAGATAAAATCGGGCTTAAGAAATGTAATAAGAAAAGTAAATCGGGCTTAAGATAAAATCAAGTTCGGCCTTGTATGATGAAAAGAAGTTCGGATTTCCTTGATGAAAAGAAGCTCGGATAAAAAAAATCGAGTTCGGCTTTTACTTGATCTAGTCCGACATTTCTTTGATGAAAATCGAAACCGGCCTGGAACATGTTTTGAAATTGGGTTTTGTTCCATTGAAGGCCGGAGTACATTATATAAATGTAAGACAGAAGTGGTCTTGAAGGACGGAGTGGCTTTGTGTATTGAAAGCCGAAGTAGATTATGAAAAAGTCAAAGTTGATAATCCGGTCAACGCGTGTTGACCGGAAGTCGTGTAGAAGGAATTGAATATGTTTATATGAAAAAGCTAAATTCTGTTAAGTTCAGTGAACCAGGAATTAATTAAGAAATCTAAATCCCGCTAAGTTCAGTTAACTAGGAATTAATGAACTCTCTGAAAATGTAAAACCATAAATGGTGTAATTAATAAGGAAACTTTTTGAAAAATGTAGAGCCATAAATAAGAAATATTTTTCCTGTATTGCCAATCATTAAGAATGAAACATTTTTCCTGTATTACCAATCATTAATATTAGTCATCAGACCTAAGGCCTATAAATAAGAACCAAAAGAGCAAGAAAAAGACATGCAATAGAATTTCTAGTAAAGGGAGGCCAAAAGATCAAGGCAAGGTAGAAGAAACCCCAGGCAAGAGTAAAGATCAAGACAAAGTAGAAGAAACCCAGGCAAGATACTCACCCCTATTTTAAAGTTCATGTTTATGCATGTTTGCAACGTAAGTATATGATATTCTTATGAAATTATGTATGTATGATGTTTGTTCTGTTTTTGTGATTTATCGTTCTTAATCGCATGTTTAAAAGAAACTCTGATATTCATGGTGTTAGATTTTTATTCTGCTTGAAGTATATGATTATTTGTCAAATTATATGAACTCTGATAATTGCAGAAAAGACTTCTGACTTTTAAGGAAAAAAAAAAGCACTCCGTCCTTTTAAGAAAAGAGCTTGGGACTTTTGATGAAAAAGCACTCCGTCCTTTTGAAGAAAAAGCACTCCGTCCTTTTACGAAAAAGAGCTCCGTCCTTTTCAAGAAAAAGCACTCTGTCCTTTTAAGAAAAGAGTTCCGGACTTTTGATGAAAAAGCACTCCGTCCTTTTAAAGAAAAAACACTCCATCCTTTTATGAAAAAGAGCTCTGTCCTTTTCAAGAAAAAGCACTCCGTTCTTTTAAGAAAAAGAGCTCCGGACTTTTGAAGAAAAAACACTCCGTACTTTTACGAAAAAGAGTTCCGTCCTTTTGAAGAAAAAGCACTCCGTCCGTTTAAGAAAAAGAGTTCCGCCCCTTTGAAGAAAAAGCACCCCATCCTTTTACGAAAAACAGCTCCATCCTTTTCAAGAAAAAGCACTCCGTCCATTAAAAAAAAAGAGCTCCGGACTTTTGATGAAAAAGCACTCCGTCCTTTTAAAGAAAAATTACTCCGATTTTAGAGCTCCAGATTTTAAAGAAAGATCACTCCGGTTTTAGAGCTCTGAATTTTAAAGAAAGATCACTCCGATTTTAGAACTCCGGATTTTAAAAAAATATCACTCCGGTATTAGAGAGCTCCGCCCTTTTGAGAAAAGAACTCCGCCTTCGAAGAAGAACTCCGCCTTTTGAGAAAAGAACTCCGTTTAATTTAGAGCTCCGGATTTTAAAGAACTCCGGCTTTTAGAGCTTCGGACTTTAAATGAAAAAGAACTCCAGTTTCTGAACTACGACTTTTGTTGAAAAAGAGCTCCGGTTTTTGAACCCCGTTTCTTTTAAGAAAATGACTTCGGCTTAAGATGATTAAAGGAAAGGTTATACGGACTTCACTGATGAAGTTAAAGGCTATAAGAATAAGAAAAATATATGTAATCCAGACAGCAAGTGGAACTCTATAACTTTCGACTTTTGAACTATGATGGATGGCCATTAAAAGATATGAACTAAGAACTGAGTTTCCGTTAAACTTGCTGTTAAAGGTGGATGAAGGATATTGGAGTGACACTCGAGGATTGCCTCCTGGGCCATGGGAGGGGACTTTTGGTGGCATAAGACTTTTAGACTACGGCCCTGTATGTTGGGTTAAAGGCATTACCTCCCGCCTCGGGGAGCATAATGAGAGG
Source organism: Nepenthes mirabilis (assembly GCA_025585075.1). NCBI lineage: Eukaryota > Viridiplantae > Streptophyta > Magnoliopsida > Caryophyllales > Nepenthaceae > Nepenthes > Nepenthes mirabilis. The sequence goes on along the minus strand of JAODPA010070380.1, from coordinate 7,366 downwards.
ATACGGCTTTAGGTTGTGGGGTTACACACAACCCGTCATCGATATTGTCTGCTCCCGTCCGATCCCTAAAGATGATAAGAATTATGCCTCGGGGAGCATAATGAGAGGATACGACTTTAGGTTGTGGGGTTACACACAACCCGTCCTCAATATTGTCCGCTCCCGTCCTGTCCCTAAAGATGATAAGAATTACGAATGGTTTTATGGATTCTTCAAAAATAAAATAATAAGAATAAGAAATAAAGAATAAAAGATATGATGATTTTCGTATGCTAAGTTATATTATGAAACTCTGTTTTGATCCGCTTATATATATGTTTATGTTTTCTGCATGTGAGTATCTTGTTGAGCTTTGTGGCTCACTCTTGTTATTTTCAGATGACGAAAGGCTCATGGAGGACGAAGTTGAGTAGAACCTTATGGTGTAGCCAATTAGTTTGGCTGGCCGGAGCTGATTAAATGAAGAACTTCATTCTATTTCCTTTTGAAGTTTTGAGAAGACTTGTAAAATGATTCCACTGTTTATGACTCTATGGATGTTGTTAGTATGTTTCTGTGATTTTCTTGTTGGTTAATGTTATTGAAAGGTTTAGTAAGCATCTCAGACTTTTCAAGTCCGGCTAACCTTCATGTTGGTCGGCCTTGTGTGAAATTAAAATCGGAAGGCCAGCTCATGCAGTTCGGCCTCAGTCAATCCTGTGTAAGAAAGAAAAATAAAATTTTTTATGTCCATTAATATTTTTTTAAGACTTGACGGCGGCTTTATGCGTGGAATTAAGTCCGGTCTATCACATATATGTTGTCCGTCTTTTCTTAGGTTGTTAACCTAGAGGGTGGTTACTGTTACTGGCCAGCACCTTTGTCCCGAATCCCCGGAGAGGGGATAGATCCTGTGATGAGAGATCTCTTATTCCTGTCATTGGCCTTTGATTGTGTGGATTGAATACAATCTATCTTCGATTATTCATCCCTTCTGCTAGTAGGGTCTATTGTTTGGGTCCTTCACTATAGGACTGATTTCTGTTTTCTGAAGTATGTTTTACTAATTTGGTATTAACGTAGCATGATTGTACTGACATCTAATTTCCAAAACTTAATTACTATCAAATTATACTTTCTCTGTTTTTTATGCACTGTGCTACTCCTAAATATTTCCTTACTATAGTTTCTGTAAATCATTGCTTTAGAGTATTTATACTTTAATATGTATCTGTATCTATTTTACTTTATTCTGCTCTATATAAAAGTTTTATTGCATACCTGCATGTACTTTGCTGAGTTATAAAGATTATAGTATGCATCGAGACAAGTGTTCTCATACTTGCTTCTCGTTCTTCTTCAATGTCTTCTTAGTTTGTATTGGGTATTTTTGTATTAATACCCACTCTAAATGTGAAAATCATGAAACCCATAATTAATGATCAATGAATATGTAGTTACTTATCAAAATCGTTATCCGAATCGTTTGGTTTGTTATCGCCAAACCCTAACCCATGTTCAAATTCAAGAACCCTAATTTCCCCTCTGTATTCTATTAAATGGACCTGAAAATATGAATCACCATGTCTCATTTATGCATATATGTCAGCCGGATGTCCGATCTCACAAGAATCAACCCGTTCGCGGCGTCTGAAAGCTCTAAAAATCCTTGTTACTGTTCATCCGAATGAAAAAAGGAAAATTGCATACTTCTACCTTTATATTATATTAAATTGACCTCAAAATGTGAATCACTATGTCCCAATTATGTATATATATCAGTCGGACGTCTGATTTCACAAGTTACGACTCGTTCGCGGCGTCCGAAAGCTCTAAATGTCCCCTGACACTGTTCACCCGAGATGAATGTATAAATTTGCATATTTTACCTCCATTTAATGCTTATGAAATTTATGTATAATTGTTCATATTAAATTGTAAGCCTCAAAAATATTTGCCCATTGAAGGACCTTAATTGTGCACCGAAGGCAAGGAAATGTATTTCGAAGGATCCTAAAGTGATATTTGCCCATCGGATGTAAGAAATTCCAAATTCTCTCGTGGAATTAGATTGAGTCATTGAATGGTAAAGAAAGATGAGAACTAAGCAAGCAATCGGAGAAAAAATCCACAATGTATGCATGATAGAACTATTCTTCCGGCTGGAGATAAAGTTAATAAGATGGAATGTGGTGGATCCTCCCACAAGGAAAGACTAAATCTTGAAACTAGGACCATGAACTGGTGTTCATTGGGTGGTGCCCTCTGGTTTGCCACGTACATTACGGTGGGAACCCAAGGAATTCTCCGGCTGCTCATGGGAGTGGGTGATGTTCGTGGTACGCCTTAGGACACTACTGTGGAAGAACGATGATTGCCTTGATCCCCAGGGAATATGGGGAGAATTGTTATGGCCGAGAGCTGCTGGCCTAAAATGTAGCCAATGGCCGAGTGCTTCAGGCCTAAAATGTAGTCGTGGGTCGAGTGTTGCAAGCCTAAAATGTAGCCGATGGCCGAGTACTGTAGGCCTAAAATGTAGCCATGTGCTTTATAATGTGTAGCGAACACATTCCTTTTCTCGTTCTCTCGCATCTTTGGCTAGTACGACCTACTGACCTTGATCTATAATGATTTATGAAAATAATGAAATCGTATAAGATGTAATTAATGTAAACATGTGACCCAGGCGATCTTAGATGTATCCTTTCCTCTCATGTTTCTGTTCTGTTGAAAGTGCATGTCTTCCCCCATCCATTTATCGTTTTCATTGTTTATCTGCCTGTTGTAGTGATGTATGATTTCATTTGCTGAGCTGTATGCTCACCCTTCTTATCTCTCCTTTTAGATGAGAACGCTTTGATGCCCGATGAGACTGAGTAGGCCATAGAAGCATTATAGGCAGCTGATATCGCATGCAAAGCTTGGGACTTGGACTTAGCTTAATTATATGTATGAGACTGGGATTTTATTCTATTTTTTTCAAAATTGCATAAAATATGTCCCATGATGTTATTGATGTTTTATGTTGATGGACGAAGGTTTATTTTTTGCTGTATATTTTGGTTGTTATGCTTCCGCAGGTTTTTCTTATTGTGAACGTGATTGAGGTTCCTAGTTGGTATCCTTCCTGGCCGGCATTGTATTTGACTCATAATGTTGGTGCCACCCCTATTGTTGTGACGTTTAGATTTTGTGTGATGTGATAAATTAAAAATTTGTGTTGTTGTGTTATGGGATTTGTTGTGGATTATTGTACAGGGTTGATTATAGGTGTTTGTATTTCGACAAACGTCTAATTTTTAAACGGAACTCTACCCAATTTTCTGCAAAAATTCTATATTGTTTTATTATTATTGGGCTTATGTTATGTGTTTATTAACGGAGGTTATCTAAGCAAAATAACCCGGTCCGTCACATAAAAAACCCTTACAACAGACTCCAGGGGAATGTTCACATCGACACCTACATTGACATTGATACTGGCCTTCAAACGCTACTTCCAAAGAGCTCCTAAGAGATTGTACTCTGTCCACAAAGCCTCGAGAGAATTCCCTCGCCATTCTCCCCTTTAGACATTTAGGCCACTCCCTATGAGTGCATCACCACAGCAGCCACTCCACACCGAGTGCAACATCTGATTTAGACTTAAAAAATCCCCTCCTTGTATCATCATTCGTATATTTTTATTCTCACATCTTTAATCTCCTGAGGAAGATTACTGACTTGAGCGTCAAAAAATATATTGAGGAGTGAGTCCTGCCAATCTTTTGATTTCTCGCTTTTGAGTTGTGGTGTGTAAAATCCAGGCTGAAGAGCACGGGGACCAGAGGCACCCTAACCCATTAGCAACCCAAATACAGGATGCATCATTAGCGCCGTCTATGGGAAGGCAAATGAAAATCCTAACCACCCTACATAGAAGAAAACACGGTCAGTACCAGAGCCCATACCAATGCTCTGGCCAAGGACGTTGTTCCCTATGGTGACGATCTCTCTACGGGTAACCATGTGGAGGCGAGACCAGCACCCTTCATGCAAGCGCTCGCCGACTAAGTGGATAACATATCCCAGATACTCCAGGCCCCTTGCACTCACCAGCATGGGCTGGGGACTCCTTCCTTCACCACCCATACTTCGGCATCAAAATGTAGAAGCCAGAGAAAGAAGTGACTAGCTCGAAGGGCAGGATGTCCAGATAACCACATAGCCCCATAAGTTTCGAGCGATGGGATCCGATCCCGTTTGGAGGGCCAACTTGAACACAAGACATCAGACAAGATCCTAGAGTGGCAAAATCCCCATTACTCATGTGACAAGTAGAAGCCACTGGCCCACAAAGGGGCCTCATGCAACATCGAGCTAATCGTTGGCAACAGCCGGCCGGCCTCAGGCCACTCACCAAATCACTCAGAGTTGAGAACCTACCTCAATTAAAAAAGAGCCGCAATCTCCCCTCGAGTGGTGGAGCACCGTGACGGAACGGGTTATTTTTCTCTAATAACCTCCATCAATAAACATACTAAATTAACATCCATAATTAAATAATTATAAAATTCTGTAGAGAATCAGGTAGAGCTTTCTCTAAAAATTCACAAAACCCATATAAACAATCTGAATAAACGCAACCCGCATAAGACAAATACATAGACATTCCTCAAATTTTAATCCACTACACATCCACAACCATATTCACAGGATCGACAAATGTCATATCATCCATGACTCTAACACAGTACTCCTAACTATTATATTGGATCTAAGAGAGATGCCATTTAGAACCAAAATAAATCCAAATATCAACAATAATGTGGAAGAAACTATAGCCATATGTCAACCTGCTGAAGCAAAAATAATATATCCATCATAATACAAATATTAATACATCATCAGAATATATAATGTTCATTCAAAAACTAATCATATACATTCACAATTCTTTAAGGTCTCCAAAATCTTCAAAGGTCTTCAAACCCAACAAGCTTTCTTCCTTCTAACTAATCCTATCTTCAGTCTTTATTAGGCTTCAGCTTATTTGAAGGGGAACAAAAAGCAAAGGATGAGCTAACAGCTCAACAAATGTACCCGAAATTGTAAGAATATACATAAATATCATGCAAACATGTACATATAAAATGACAAATAAATATATAAGAAATTTAAGAATCAAATGTGTATACAGGCGAGGCATAAATACGAAAATGATGCATAATCATAAGAAAATCTCCTGGTTCCTAAAACTTGGATCAAAAACACAAATTCTTCTCTTATTCTTAGTTCTAGGTCCTTATCTGAAAATAATTCAATAATAATTTCTTTTAAAATTCTCATTTCAAAATACAAATCCTTCCTCTTTTACATCATGAGGGCTGGATGTTCAGAATACAATTCAGAATACAGTTTCCTCCTCTTTTACATCGTGAGGACTGGATGTTCAGAATACAGTTTCCTCCTCTTTTACATCGTGAGGGTTGAATGTTCAGAATACAGTTCCCTCCACTTTTACATCGTGAGGGTAGATATTCAGAATACAGTTCTAAATACAATTCCCTCCTCTTTTACATCACGAGGGCTGGATATTTAGTATACAATTTAGAATACAACTCCCTCCTCTTTTACATCTCAAGGGCTGGATGTTTAGTGCAAAATTTCAAAGTAAAAATCGTCTAATAAACTTTAACAAATCACCAAATAACATCTATATCTCAAGATTTAAGATTTTTCAACATTAAATCCCTAATTTTCATTCTAGGGTTTCATGCGAAACTTTCAAACACAACTCGAACACAAAACGTAAGCCAAACAACGAAATCAAAGCCATACATTATCATACTTTGGCATAAATTTAAAATCTAACCATAAAATCATGAAGAACAGGCATTATTCATAGCAAATATGAGAGAAGAGAGTTTTAGAGCATAAATACCAAAGTGGAGATGTTAAAAAGCGATAAAAGGGTAAATAAAGTTTGGGGTACACTTGTCTCAGCCTGATTCATTGACTTTCTTACTCTGATTGGACCGGATGTGGCAAAGAATCCCTCCTCTTTCTCTTTTCCTCTCTTCCTCCTTCGTGCTGCTTCATGGTCATGCCCCCCAAATCATCTCCCCCTCCTATTTATAAGCAAAACCTAAAGTCGATGGACTAAAATCGTGACTGGTGCTCGAGCACCAATCGGGCATCCTTCGGGCGCCCACGTTCTGTCATAAGGTCACCTCGGACACTCGTCGAGCGCCCTTCGGGAGATCGATTTTGCTAAACACGCCAAGGTGGCCCCTCGGGTGCTACTCGGGCAGCGCAGTTCTATTATTCACGCCTAGCTCGTGCCTCGGGTGCTGCTCAAGCATTGAGCCCCCTTTTGCCTATTTTGCTTCTCAATCAAATTTCTTCTCATTTTTCCTTAATCCACTTACCCTCAACTTAATTATATTAACTTAATTACCATAATTTACTATATTTTGAGAACCTAGACGTCATAGAGTAGAAAAGATATTACACCACGTGTTTGAGGGAGAAGCTGCTAGATGCTCCGAAGACCTAAGACGATTGCCATTCATAATGGAGATTCAGATGCAGCTGCTCCCTCAGAAGTTCAAGATGCTGGCCCTAGAGCCCTATGATGGAAGCACCGATCCGATGGACCACCTAGACCATTTTCGTGCCCTACTAAGCTTTCAAGGCTTGGGTGAGGCAGTTCTATGCCTGTTCTTTCCATTGACCTTGAAAGCGGACGCCCAAACTTGGTTTGTCTCCTACCGTAAAATTCGATCTGGACGTTCCAGGAGCTTGCAGATAGTTTCCTTGTCCAATTTGACTCCAGCTGAAGGAAAGAGAGACATCCCTGACACCTCATGTGATGACCCGACTTTTATTACCATCAAAAGCCGTCGTCAAAACCAAAGTTCATTCAAATAAAAGATAAAAAGGTGAACATAAAAATTTTTCTTATCTTTATTCAAACCTGAGATGCATTCTAAAGATTAATAATTTTATAAATCCCAAAATGTCACGGAAATATTCTAACATTCATAAGCAGCGGAATCAATATTACAAGTTTCCTCAAACAAAATAAACAAAACTCCAAAAATCTGCTCCAGCCAGCTTAAACATTCAACTACACCATAGGACTCTACTCAACTTCGTCCTCCATAAGCTTGTCATCTGAAAATTTACAAGAGTGAGCATACAAAGCCCAGCAGGATACTCACATGCAGAAAACACAAGCATACATATAATCAAATTATAGATCATAATATAGCATAATAAAAATCATGATATCGTTTCTTCTTGGTTCATATTCTTTTGACCTTGTCTTTATCAAAATCATTCAGAATTCATATAATCTTTAGGGACCGGACGGGAGTGGACAACATCGAGGACGGGTTGTGTG
>JAODPA010070379.1:0-31535 GCA_025585075.1 Nepenthes mirabilis | reverse complement strand
AAAGAGTGTTTTAAGAATAATTTTATAAATAAAGATTTCACAATAGTAATATTTTCAGCATTTGAACTTTTGATAAGCCTTTCCCTTCTATTTGCCAAATATGGTTATTAGTTTTCATAGTTTAAATACTTATAATGACAGTTATTTATATTCTAACACAACAAATTAATCAAAATTTCAACAATAAATCCCATGAATAAACAATTTAGCTCATTTTTTCAATCATTAAGCAGAATTTAATAGTTCTTCATCTGATGGCTTTCACTTTCATTAGCAGTATAGTTGGAATCCATGTAATATGATTACAAACATCCTTGAATTACAGTAATATATCCCAATCAGTGGATTATATCTTATCTCTTGCTTTCTAACAATGATTTTGATTATATCCCAATCTACCTGTAAAAATCATATACACAACCATTGACCGAACCACAATATCACAAATTATATTTATCAGACTATACAATCTGTTGCGTTCTGGATTCCTGACGTCCAGTCGGATCGGTGGTTTCCAGTCGTGCTGAATCCACAGGGTCTAGTCGGATCCGTGGTTTCTAGGCAACAAAATTATTTGAGATGGTGAATGCGAGAGAAAGATTAAGACCAGATTTTACGTAAAAAACCTCCTCGTGAAATGGGAGAAAAAAACCACGAGACTTAGGGCCCTTTTGAATGCTTCACTATTTGGGTTAAAGTTTTTACAAAGTACAAGTGTTGAGGTTAATCCCTTCCTTGTCTATTATTTTGTGTTCCTTTCTTAGAAGGCTATGCTGGCCGGGAGTCTTTGCCACTCTCGCTAGAGATCTCTTTTAGGGTGGTCTCAGTGAGAGTGAGAATTTGCCCAAAGGAGGTATTCTTCTTCTAGAATAAGCTCTGGGAGAGAAAAGCCGGTCCTTTGGAAAGGAGCTTTGTTGGGTATTTATAGGAAAAATAGACAGTTGGGGAGTAGACACGTGGTGCCCATCGAGTGGTTGAGAAGCCGGTCCACTGTTCTACTGACTCCCTTTAATACTGCTGACATATGGGAGAGCACGTGGCTAGCGCCGCTGGTAGGCCTGCGTATGTCAGGCGTCCAGAGTCTGAATATTAGCTCTGATTTGACTAGGCATGTACTGTTAGGACGGCGACTGGCAGCGGTTGCAGGTTTGTTGAGAATCGGCGAAGTTGCCCAGCTGGCATTCCCGGTCATGAATGAGCAGTCCTCGTCCAGATGTGATGTTCCTCGTGAGTTCGTGGACTCGTGAGAGGGAGCAGCTCTGGGAGAATCCTTTGGGGAAAGTTCGGGAGCCTCTTCTTGACCTCTCGGGTGATTCTGAGATTCTGCGGGGCTTCCAGAGTTCTCGTTCCTTTCCGTGTCCGTGCACTCGGATGTCGCTGGCGTTGTCTTGGAGCTTCCCTATGAGCGGACGGAACCTCCGGGGCCTCCGTTGTAGTCTTGGTCTTTGGGCCATTGGCCTCTATTTTGGGCCTTTCTCTTGGGCCGTGCTTTTTATGGGCCTTCATATTAGGGCCCAACACAATCCTTTTAAAGTTATTATATTTACAAGAACAACAAAAAACCTTAATACAAAAAACATAAAAATCATAGTATTTCAGTTCACAGAACTTGTCATACGAAATCACCGAGTTTACTTATATTGCCAAGCCATCATTTTCTTGGCCCCCACATGGGCGATTGAATGCATAAATCCAACCACATAGATTTCGAAATCAAATTCATAACTACGAACCCAACAGCATCACCTGAAGTCGTCCATACTAACTGTAATTATTCGTATAGGTTCTGCAATGCATCAACTACCATCATATTGAAGTTCAAAATTTTAAATCAGCAGTAGATCTGCAAATTTAAAAAGAGAGGAAGAGAGATGTCTGATGTATAAACAGATTCCCAAGTATAATTCAGCAATGTCAGATCTCTAATATTCTGGAAAGACAAGCGAATCTCTACGGCAACGTATAACTACTAAATAATATAATGTAGGAATGCATGCTTGGGGATCCTGCAAATATTCTGCTCACTTAAATTACATTTTATCAACCAATTGGGATCTAGATTTTGGTAAAAACGAACTACTTCTACCCCTATAATCATTATAATTTGCAATGCAATTTGGCGACGATTAGCACTCCATCAACAAAAGCAGCCATGAAAGAGCGAGCAGTCATGAAATGTACCTGTCCTGCAGCTTCTGAAGCAGCTGTGCTGAAGACTTTACATCAAGGTATAGAGAATCCGCTTAAAAAATAGAGGAGACTATCTGAAAAATAGGACATGACAGATGATAAAAGATAGGACCGCAGGAAAAACTGAAATGGATGATACCACATTTGTTTTTTTGAAAGCATAAAAGCTGAAATGGATATAGATAAAGCACGCGATAAGGTTCAAGGAGAAGGAACCTCAACAATAAATAGGACCCCAGGAAGAAGCTCAGCCACACCTTCATCAATGTACCGATTAACTACCTATCACAAAAACTCTCAACTAAAATGATTAGGGGATCAGATATTATTGAAGATTTCAGCTACACAGGTATATTTTCATATATCGTAACAACAGTGGAAACATTTCAGCAGCAATGGCTATCATATGGGAAAATGAAGCTAGAAATATACTCCATTAATTTAAGCTTTTTATCTACCTTTCTATTTCAGCTTAACATGAGTCACCATGTTAAAGGAAACAAAAAATGAAAAAAATGACTTAAAAGACCAAGACGCATACCCATTTCCAAAATGTTCTTCCTCCCATGTCCACCTAATCTCCAAGAAAGTCTGTGTTAGATGCTTGTGAATAAGATAGTCCATGCAATCTCATATGTTATTCCTGCAGTACACGTTTTTTATATTTGGTTAAAGAAATATTATATATATACGATATAATCTGAATAAAATTTAATGTAAAATATACCGTTAGCATTCGCATAAATATTTGTTGAGGTATTTGATGATNTGCGGAATAAGTGAAGAATTTGTAGTCATTGAAATATTAAGTTCGTATTTATGCAACAGAATATCCTTTAAATTATTGTATAATCTAACTTAGTTCAATAGAACTATTAATTTCAATATTTTCAGAATAATATTTAATGAATATCACTATTTAGCTTTTAATTTCACTCTAACAATCAAATGCAATAACAAAGTCTTTTTTTTTTCCGGTATGTTTGGCTGTATAAATTTATTTTCACTATTTTTTTTACGACCCAAAATTAAAATTTTGAGAAAAATATTACAATGCTCGACAGAATAGAAAGAAAGAGAAGTGGGAGAACCGAAACCCTCACGAAGCCGTGGCTCTGTTTTCATATAGCCCAAAAATGTCGGTCGTTCTTTCACACCGATTTTCACCGGTTTTCCCTCCAAGTCAAGACATGCAACCACAGATTTGACAACAAAAAATAAAGGAAGAGATTATTTTACGAGTTAGGAATTTTTTTCTTGCCTCAAATTCGTGTTCTCTTCCAACGACGGCGACGGCTCTGCTTCGCTGCGGCTCGCGTTCTTCCTCTTCGGTTCGCGTTCTTCCTCTACTTGTGGTTAGGGTTTTGGCTCACAAGGTTGCAGAAGGAAAACGGAGATGGAGGGAGACGAAGAAGACGACAATGCTCTCACACTCTCTCTCCATCTTTCCTCGTTCTGCTCTCTCTCTCTCTCTCTCTTCGTTCTTCGCTATATGCTTTCTCTCTCTTCGTCCTGATTGTGGCTAGGATTTTGTTTCAAATGGGGAGCCGTTGGATTTATTTTAAAACCAACGGCTGTTATTTTTCTTTTTCAAATTAAAAAAACAATAATAATACTGTGCATATGCGACGCATTTTTTTTAAAAAAATAGTATCCTGTGACGGGGGCCGTTGGATCTCCTGCGCCGCATCCTGATCCCACAACGGAGGTTTACTAGATGCCGATTCAAGCGCCTGACCTGGTCTGTTGAACTCGGTCTTCTTTTCCCGCGTCATCTCGTTAAGTCATCCTTCTCAGTGACCTAATCAAAATTCCTTCCCTTCCAAGAGCTTCATTATTCACCATTACCGCCCCCGCCCCTCTCTCTCTCCTCTGTTGTTTTATCCGATTCTTTTCTTGAATGACTCGTCAATGACCAGTTCAAGTTTTCGCAACTCCTCCATTTTTCTCTCTAACACCCTGTTCTTATTTCTCCCTTATGACCTTAAGTCTGCGGATCCGCCATGCGCGCCTTCTGTTTCATCCTTCTCTCCCTTTTTTCGATCCTCTCGACCACATTATCTCAACCCCCAGGAAGTAATTTCTTCTTCCCTCTTTCTCTCGGTGTGTTTTTTTTATGTAATTCTGGCCGGAAGTGATGATATCTGACTAAAACTCTTCTATTTCTTCAGGTGTATACATTGATTGCGGTGCTTCAGAACCAACCCAATTCAATGGCCATCAATGGCTTCCTGATACGGGCTTCGTGTCCTCTGGGACCCCGAAAAACGTGACTAACCAAGATGTCTTGATAATCCTATCAACTGTTCGATCATTTGCGTCGGAGGGGAACTTGAACAAAAAGTTCTGTTATGAAATCCCAGTGCACCGCTCCGAGAAGTATTTGGTTCGAACGACGTACTATTATGGAGGGGTTAATGGGAATCGATCCGCTCCGGTGTTCGATCAAATTGTCGACGGGACTTTTTGGAGCGTGGTGAATACAACCGATGATTATGCTAAGAATTTGTCCTCTTATTATGAGGGCGTTTTCAGGGCTACTGGGAAGAATCTGAGTGTCTGTCTTGGAGTGAATAGCTATACAGATTCGGACCCATTTATATCGGCTATAGAACTGATAATGTTGGCAGATTCAGTCTATAATTCTACAAATTTCAATAAATTTGCTTTGAGCTTGGTGGCTAGGCATAGTTTTGGATATAATGGGTCAATTATCCGGTGAGTATCCGTGTAACTGAGCTGCCACTTGTTCTGAACCTGCGTTTGAATTTGTTGTTTTGTTGCTTTCTTCAGTAAGTTTGTTTTGTTGGTGATTAGCCGATTTCCTCAATCTAATGAGAATAGGTCATCCTAGTTTGATTTGTTAGTAATTATCTGATTTTCACAATCAAATGGAAATACGCCATCCTCTCGGCTAATTATCTTAGACTATTTGGTTAGTAAATGAGTTCTACATAGTGTGCCGTTAATCTCTTAGTGCTATGAAAAGGGAAAGCAAAATTAAAGAGGAAGGCCGAGAACTGTGAGAGGAGAAACTCAGGCTAAGATGATGGATAATTTGGTTTATTTAATGTAGAGACATTGTGATTGTCTTCTGAGTATCTGAGAATGACTTGTGTATTTGATGATTCTCTGAAATTGAAATATAAGTTTTTCTTTTTGAGTGTGGCGATATATTTTAATTTCCGATTCCCAGATCTCCAGTTTGACTGGCAGATTTGTCCATGCTATTCTCTTAGGTTCTGATTTGCTCCATGTACAGGGTACCTTTAGCACATAATATTTTGATTGTATATTTGGCACCCCAGTGAAAGTGACAAACGATGGATTTGGAGACCATATCATTTAATTTTTTTGGTCTTTTGGATTCTCACCCACCATTAAGTAAACGAAGCTTCAACAAAGCTACTAAAGGGCTGATTAAGTAATCATATTTAACAAAAAAGTTTTCAAGTTCACTTCAAGATTATACCAAGTTGTTGAAGGCATTGAAGGTTTTGAAATAAAAAAATGGCAATATTGTCATGCTATGAGTTTTGTCTGTAGCAGTTCTTCGACTTGAATATAATGAGGTCAATGATGTGCTGTATGTTGTTATGTAGCTCACTGGTTTCCTTTTTGTTTTTTGGAAATGCCAGGTATCCTGATGATCGATTTGATCGCTTGTGGCAGCCGTTTGGATCCCGTAGTCCTGTTGCAGGAGTTCCAAATATATCTCTTTCTGGTATCTGGAATCTTCCACCTTTAAAGATATTTGATACCCAGTTAGAAGTTGGCAATCTACAACCCTTGCAACTCCGGTGGCCACAGCAACCTCTTCCAAACTCAACATACTATATTGCCTTGTATTTCGCAAATGACCATATGCCATCATCAGAGATCTCAAGGGTATTCAGCATCAGCATAAATGGTGTGGCATATTACAATAATCTAAATGTGACTTCATCTGGTCTCGTTGTCTTTGCAACCCAGTGGCCACTGGCTGGTCCGACAAACATAATGCTCACTCCTGCTACTGGATCACACGCTGGTCCAGTGATTAATGCTGGGGAGATCTTTGATGTGCTTCTGCTTGGAAGGACACACACGAGAGATGGTTTGTTTACTAAAAACCTGTGCTTTTATTGAGGGAATCATTGTGCTACTTCCTGAACTAGGATAAGTATGATTGAATGACCAAGTGCATAATGTGGTAGAATTCATAGAAAGTAATGATTTTGTTGCAACCTGGTGATTTGACCTCATTCTCTGCTATGTGTTGGACAAAATGTTTTACACATGCTGAATTGTTTGGCTGTGGTTAATCTGAATTTGTCCTTATCCTTCTCAGTTTACATTCATATTAGATGAGCAAATTAATTTAATATGCATTTGTTGGCATTATGGTGTAAAAGTGACTTGTATATAGATTAGAAGTTTTCTATAGTTCCGTAAAAGTAAGAGTAACAAATGAAGACTGCCAACAATTTCTTTCTTTTTTCTTTTTTTTTTAAATGGGGACTTGTTCTCCTGACCATGTTTTCATTTCTTGCTGCAGCTATTGCTTTAGAAAGTGTCAAGAGTAGTCTTCGAAACCCTCCACCTGATTGGAATGGTGACCCTTGTTTACCTGTTGGGTACTCATGGTCTGGTATTACATGCTCCAGCCCGTCCATGGGGCCCCGGATCCGTGTAGTCTCTTTGTGAGTCAAGATCTTTGATAAGAAAAATAATTTGCTATTTTAAATATTTATGTTGTATTGACCATGACTCTTATTTTTTTTTTCTCCTGAAACCAGAAACCTGATGAACATGGGTCTTTCTGGATCTCTGTCACCTTACGTTGCCAATTTGACAGCAATAAACAGCATGTAGGTTTCTGATTTTAATATCATGTGCCCAGTTAATGGAAAGACGTTGCTTTCTCGTAACAGCTTGTTGTATTGGCAGTTTGCTTGGAAAAAATAATTTGTCTGGACCTATTCCTGATCTCCATACATTGCGACATCTACAAATACTGTGAGTAACTAGTTGTTTCCCTATCTTCTGTTGTTTTTGAAAGCCTGAGATTTTGACGCACTTATAACACGAGCTAGAGAGCTGACTCAAAATATAACACTTTGTCATGGAATTCACCAGTCACTCATATTTTGGCATAAAATCCCCCTTTGGTAATTTTGTGACTAAAACAAAGTAGGTAACATACAGATAAAAAAAAGGATTCTGACAACCTCCAATTTAAAGTCTACATAACCCAACCTAAACTCTAGACTCACTTAGAAATAATGTGATTCAAAAACTGGGATAAGACTTTGATACCAATTGGGAATCCGAGATTTAGACCCACTTATAGCACAGATCTAGGGAGATGACTAAAAACATAATACTTTATCGTAGAATTTGCCGATCACTCATAAATCTGCCTACCATTTAATGTTATTTTGATTATTGGCTTGGCTGCCTTTGAGTCATTAGAATGGATGTAATGGACAGGGGTTCCTAAGATTAATGAAATTGCATTCATCATATACTAGCATGCTACTTGATAGCATTAATTTCATGCGGTGACTTGTCTGAACCCTTAAACATGATGCTACATGTAATAGTCTGGAAGCAGTGCTCCTGTATTTATTGCATTGCTGTATTTTTTTGTAGGGGCTTGGAAAACAATCAATTTATTGGAGCAATACCCTCATCACTGGGAGATATTAGCAGCTTGCTTGAGCTGTAAGCTCTACCTCACAACTCAGCATAGTTGTCCTCCTACTGCTCTCTGTTGTTTTAGATTCTGTGTTATTTCCTTCATTCTTTTACTGCAGTGCAGGCCATAGAATGATATATCAGCCCATATTTATCGCCATTGTGAGGCTCCAATTTTGATATTTTCCCATACCAAAAAAAATCCAAATATGTCACCATATTGGTGACATATCGTGATATATCGGTCGATATGCAAAAGAGCCAATATATGTCAATTGATATATCGGTCATATAACCGATGTATCGATTGCCATATATTTGCTCTTTTGTTGCTTTGCTTCACTCTTGAGAGTATAAATCCACGTATTTTACTGTATCTAAATTTTCTAAGAAACTCAGATCCACATATTTTATAAAGATATAAAACATACATAGAAAAAAAAAATTTGTGGTGTTTTTCAATGACCTAAAAGGATTACAAGATTAATTTTGATAAAATTAACTAAAACTCCTCAAATAGGTAATTAAATGATAAATTTGGTTTAAGTTGTGTCATGAAATTGTTTGATAGTTTCATTCAAACATCACGGAAGGCACTTTTTGATGTTGGAATGAGAAAATCAATATAATAAAGGGAACAGGGCATCTTATGCACTTATCTGATCCCTGCTTGCCCATTACAAATGGGCCCTTTAGAGAGGAGATGAAAGATTGTCATACCTGTGGGTGCAAAGCTCTTTGGAAACATTTTCATATCTGTATTGCCATTGTGGAGCTTTTTCCTTATATGCGACCAGTGTTTTCCCTGGTGGGGGCACTTAAAGTGGTAGAGTCCGGTCATTTTTATAAGAAATACTGTGGTTGAACACTCTTTGGATCACATGTGTGAGTTTCTTACCCTAATAGGTTAAAAAAAGAAGAAAAAATCTGCCACTAGTGTTTAACTGCTGCCTCTGTTTCTGTGTTATCACATCTTATGTCAATTTATGATTTAATATCACTTGTTGTGAATGTTTGAGGGTGGAAGTTATGATTGACATAGTAAGGACACCCGGTGAATGGGATTAATGGATATACAAGATTCCGTAGTCTATTCATTCTGATGCATATACCAATCAACTATGGGAGATATTTTACTTGATCATGGCTTCTGTAGCCGAAAATGTTTCAGAGAGTCAGTTCAAATGCCCGAATTCGGGTATTAAATAGCCCTGCTTTGTAGAAAATCAGCCAAAGATTATGACAGTTTCTGTAGTTTATTAAATGAAGTTTCTAGCCTTCATCATGGTTGATATAGGATAAGGGTCTAGGTTAATTAGCACCATGAGATTTATTATTATGTCGATATTAAATCTGTATTTTAGGATATTTAGATGCTTGTTAGTATTGATTTAGGAAAATTTATGACTTCGCTGAATCCCCAGTGATAATTATTGAATTGTGAAATTAAACAGCTGTGGTAAAATTCGCAATTTCTTCTTATTTTTGGTGGATTCCATAGCTTTTCTTTGTGGACGTGTGGAACAATCTGGTTTGTTAAAAGAGGCTTATCTAAGACAATATAAATAGTTAGTTAAAGTTAGTACTATGGAGACCTTATGGATTGGATATTGGCTTCGAATGACTTCTTTCATTGAAAGTGTATTCCATCTTCAGCTGGATTTTGTCTCTGTGATGGCCAGAGAATATGAAGGAAGATCTTCAATTTGGTCACGTAAATGAATGAACAGGTGACAAGGAGGTATATCATACCACTAGATTGCAAGCATATTTTCATGGAAATTTACATGTTGATGGTATATCCTGAACATGAAATCAGTAAAATTGTGGTACATAACAAGAAAAGGGGAAAGGTACAATAACTAAAAATTAATTTTACATAATTCTCTAAACATCAAGTAGCAAAAGTCCAAACCAAAGCAACATCGAACTATTCCAAAAAAAAAAGGTAGTTGAGCGAAGATTCCGAATAGTGATCGAGCCTTGATGAGGCATAATGGTAGTGAAGTTGGCATTTGATTCCTGCAGATTCATACTTGTTGCTATTTCGAGTCTCAGCCTCCCTTTTTTTTATGGTTATTCGTCTTGTAAACCCGAAAAAAAATAAAAAAACCTTGACTGATCCACAATGACCACTACCAAATGCAAGGTTAAACCACTCTGATAAAGTTTTAGAGCCTATGCACGCTAAGAATTTGCAAATTCTTAGTGAAAATGGCACAGGGAATTAAAGAACAAATCCATTTCACCCAAGCATGGCAAAGCCAAAAGATCAACTTAAGCATAATGATATTTGAAACTACATTGCCAAACTTTGATTTTTCCATAATATGGTTCAAGAGAAGCTTGATTCATCAATTAGGACTCAATACAGAAAACCCCAAAATAAGCTAAATAACACACACACACACACAAACCGGAATCAAAGCTAAGGAGAACCAGAAATTAGCAATAACTAATATAATAAAGTGGATTTAGAAAACATAAGTGTGAGCCAGTACATGAGGCTTCCTACATTGTTTGCTATTGAGAGGGTCATATTTATGCCACCTTATCCATACTTTGCAGAGAGATTATTTTTGTAATTTGAACATATGAATTTCATATTACACTGGGACAATTTTATTCTTGTGTCAAAGGTTATCTTCTAAGAACAAAAAGAGAAAGGAGGGAAAAAAACATACTCCAAAGAAGAACCAAAAGTATTGAGCTGATTACAAGTCCTTCACACATATGACACAGAATGAGACACATCGAGTGAATAAAGTATTCAGATGTTTTGATTATATGTCTTCCCTATATTGGATTTTTATACTTGTCTGTGATCAAGTACAAGATGGAGAAGAAATTTAGTAAGAAGAAAGAGAGCAAGGGAGAGTGAGGAACACATTTGAAATAAGGGAGAGTGTGAATGCAGAGGGAGAAACATAGAGAACTGAAATGATGACGAGAGGGAAGTTTGGAATAATCTCGGTAAATCTCGATATCCATTTACTCTATTAGATAGTGATTTAGGTGCACTTTTATGGGCATCAAACTGTAGTCCTATGGAACAAAATCTTCTCTAATCGCCGTTTCAGAAAGCATTCTGTAAGAGAGAAATTAGAACCTTCAAAATTGTCCTAAATTTCAGGCTTTTGTGTTTTATATAGTCACCAATGCTTTATTGTGACATAATTTCCTTGGCAAATTGCCTTGGAGGGGTGGGTTTTGGAGGAAACATATTGATAAAAACAAGTATGATGGTCATGGATTCCTAATGCTCAATTTCTGCAACAGGCTATAGCAGCACAAAGGCCTATGACACCTCTATAACAGATTGTTACACCATGGCTACATATTTCCACGGTGCTTAACAGCTTTCAGAAATTCTGAAAACACTGTGACTGTTACTTCTTAGTGAAATAGCTCTGACTTTTTTTGTTTTTGTTTTTTTTTTTTGGAGGTTTCAGTGTTGAACTTTAGAAAATCAACTGTTATAGCAATATTTTATTGCTGCCTCAGATATAAAGCATTAGTCTTGGAATGATGGCTAACATCCACATGAGAGGGTTTTTTTTGGATCGTAAGTTTGAGTTGGCACCATAGATATAAACATTATAGACATAAACAAATCAGTCAAGAAATTCCATCAGTTTATGAGCCAAATTGCATAACATAAGAAGCATATTCATTTCTTTTGTACTCTTTTTACTAGCAAATCTGACTATCTATTGCTTTTCTGGCCATATTCCTGAAGTTGGCTTTCTGTTTTGCAGACATCTAGAAAACAATAATCTGACTGGTGCAATTCCTAGCAGCCTCATAGGAAAACCCGGACTGAACTTCACGTATGTTTTGGAAGCCACCATGTATATTACTTATTCCATATTATCATTTCTGAAACTAATAGTATTTTTTTACTTGCTTCACAGGTATGCCCCCGGTAATAAATTCTTGTCTCTTGCACCACCACCAGCGGCTTGAAGAAATTCAGCATCCCAGAGTAAAAGATTACATGATATTTTTCATCTACCTCACATTTGGCTGGATGGGTACTTTCAGAAATCCAAGTTCTGGAAGCGGTTTCTTGATTTTGGATGTAAACTTATCCATCTTGTGCGCTTGGAATGTGGTTACAATTGAGCTCATGCTGCCTGAGAATAGCTGTCTTAGTGTCTTCGTGCTATCCAGTGCCAATTCTTTTCTTTGATTTATCCTGTCCACTTCTTGTGTATGCATTCGGGGAAAAAAAAGACCCAAAAAAGAAAGAAAGAGAAGAACTTGTTGTTTTGTCAGTGCGCTGTGTTTATTGTTGTGTTATTTTCTTAATTTTTTCCTGTTTTCAAATATTAAATGTATTATCATATAGTTGAATGGAACTACTCAAACAACTGTAAGTAAAAGAGGTTGAATGCTGATAGTTTCTTGATGCCTTTTTTGCTGCATTACATGCTTAGCTGAAATAACATTCTCATCAGCTTTTCCACCTGAAGCCTCACTTCACACACACACACACACACACACACATACATATTTGCTGGTACTAGAGGTTAATATTAGTTCATTGGAATTGATTATTGATACTGGACTTCACAATAATGATGAGCTTATGTTTGTGGAAGCTCTAGAAAACTTAATATTTGCTTTTATGAGTTTATTTCGGCCTTACTACAATAAGAATTGGCTTGAAAGATCTTATGTTTTAAGGGTAGTTGCAGCTGTCTAAGAAAACAGACTGTTGAAGACAAATGGAAGGGCTCACAGCTTGCCTTCTTCAACATTACGTGGCATTGTATCAGAAGTTGAATTTTAACTAGGATTGTAATGTTCTTTCATATCTGTTACTATGGTAAAGTCTATCGAATTGACTTATTCTGTAGTAAAATTTAATCTTAATTAAGTTATATTTGAATCTTTTTATTTATTAGTAGTACTCAATTGTGATTCTGGACAAATTTTTTGAATATGAAAAGGATTGGGCACAAAAAAAAAAGCACATACATATTTGGGAGTACGGCTCTATGCATGATGGATGCATGAAAAGCACATATGTGCATTTTTTAGCAATTTCACGTACAAAGCGTGTAAGAAACATGCTCATATGTATTGGCATTTGAACTAATTTTCGAATGACAATGCGGTATTTTTACTAGTTCTAAATTCTAAATCCTAATTTTTAGCTAAACAAATA
Source organism: Nepenthes mirabilis (assembly GCA_025585075.1). NCBI lineage: Eukaryota > Viridiplantae > Streptophyta > Magnoliopsida > Caryophyllales > Nepenthaceae > Nepenthes > Nepenthes mirabilis. The sequence goes on along the minus strand of JAODPA010070379.1, from coordinate 18,493 downwards.
AATACTCCTTTTTTTTACCTAACCATTACATTTGACAATATTAAAAAAAATGAGAGCTAGAAAAGTACGAGGAAAAAGGAAAAAAAACCTTTTTAATTATATATGATCCAAAAATCTTGGATTTCTCATCCCAAAATCCTTTCACTAACATCAAATACTTGCTCAAAATCGTAAGTCTTTGGTTTTTTGTCGGTGGCTTGGGCTGGAGTTCCCATAAGTGTTGCATCTTCTTGGGACAGTGAAATAAAGTCCATGAGAAGATAGGTAAATGTTTGGTTCCGCTCCTCGAGAGTAAATACAAGGGATTCCTTAATAGGAGTTACTTGTTAGAAATAAGTTAGTTAATGGTTAATACATTTATATTACTTAGTATATAAGTTGATTTTTGTTAATAGATCTACTATGACTAGTTTAAGAAGTTTGGAGGGTTTTATTAAAAAATTGTTTAATTATTAAGGTTTTTTTTCGTTATCATATCTTGTGTAAATTTATCTTTTGCACTTTATTTATGGTTGATATTGGTGATGATGAATGAGTACGATTATTGACATATATTCTTAGTATTTAAAAATAAATATTCTTCCTGTGTATTTAATATCTGTAAAATTTGTGCTTCTGCCTCATTAAAAGGTTTAAACTACCGTCCATCAAAACTACCCAATTATTTCATATCTAGCAAGCTAAATTATAGCGACTAGAACTCCAACTCTCCTCTCTACCCGTTAGATCATTTTGCAAATTCTTTTGAAATGGTTGAATCTGTTAGACAATTCTACATGCCTCGTTCTTAAAGAAATCTGAAAATTCCCATTTTTAGATTTTAGTGAGCGTCATAATTTGCATTATCAAATCCACCAAAATCGAATTCTTATTTAATGTACAAGAAAAAAAAATTAGAAATCTACTCACAGAAAAGAAATGTGATGCGTTTATTGGTTTCAGAATTTGTAATGGGTTTTTGGAGCAAAAACGAAGAATTGATTAACCTTGCGAGATCGATCAATTCTTAAATCGTCAATTTGAAGAATCCTTGATCTCATTGCAGGGAATTTGAGTTTTCTGATGACTCTAAAATTTATGAGGAATTCTTCTTTAATGTTCAATCCGTTCGCCAAAATCTTTCATATGTCATCCTCAGCACTTTATATCTTGTTATGTGCAAAAATAGATATATCCTCTCTTTTGAAGAACTAATAATCAGTACAATTAAGCACTAACAAGCCTAATAAGTAATTACTCACTCAAAATCTTAGAAATCATCAACTACTCATATCTCGCTAATAAATGTTTATCCTAACTACTACTCCTTTACCGCCCGAATCAAAATACTGTTAGGGTTCATCACCAGGATTCACACGCAACCCGGCATAGTAGAAAACTCGATCCCCTTGTCAGCCGATAATTACTAATTTAATAGAAGTAAGGAATAAAGGATGCACAATATTTTTAATGTGAAAAACTTTCCTCAAGCCGAAAAAAAAAAATCACGGGATAAACTTCGAATAGGACTTTCACTATATTAAATTGATTACAAAAACCTCCGAGATAGAATACTTGCTACACATTCGAGATAGAATAAGAAAAATAGTCTTCAAAGTAAGAAAATTCTCATTCCCTCTTATCTCTCTATTTTTCTTCTCTCATTATTCTCATCGGTGGTATAGTCCACTCTCTTTGATTTTACAAGTGTGGCGATAGACGGCAAACGATGAGAGCTCCCTTCCATAATCCTGCTCCGTTCCACTCTCCTTCCACGTTCCACTACAGCTGTTGCGACTACTACTTCCGTCTACCACGCTGCAGCCGCTCGCCTCTAGTCTTGCCTCTTGCGTTGTCAGTTAATATGAAGCACTTGGTGTGCTCTTTATAAAGGCTTTGGCTCCAAATCCCACCAACTCACAACTCACCTTTGCAGATGATTTGTTACACCAACCCTATCTTTTCCTGCGACTTCACCAATTTCCGTGTTTCTCCAAACACGCATGTTCTGCAGGTCAACCTGCTCTCTGTACAAACGGCACATGCTCTTCATGACAGCTATTTACTCTGCAAAACTTACTAATTCTGAAAAGTCAACTCATCTACACAGTCAACTACCAGCATTCTAGATAAGCTGTCCTTGGCCATCACCTAGTATCCTTGATCTTCGCTAGTCTCTCTAACATCACCTAGTATCCTTGGTTGTCATTAGTCTCTTTGGCCATCACCCAACCCTCGGTCTTTACTAATCTCTTTGCCCAACACAACTTGCTAACTTTCTGTCCTGTTGTCAATTTTGAAATTCCATTTCGGAATTCCTCTTTTGGAATTTTTCTCTTGGAATTCCATTTTGGTTAAGTCATTTCGGAATATTCCGAAATTCAGAAATCCCATTTCGAATATTCCGAAATGCCCATTCCAGAAATCCCATTCCGAAATGCATTCCTACCTCTTCTACCGGAATTCCAAATCGGCAAATTTATACCAGAATTCCAAACCTACCAATTTATATCGGAAAGACCATACTAGTAAAATCATACCGGTGAAATCAAACTGGCCAGAATCATACTGATAAAACCATACGGGCAAAACCATACCGGTAAAACAAAATCGGCAAATTCCATACCAGCGTTTTTCAATCAAGCCTTTCAAGAAAAATCAATTCCAAAAAATGCAAACCAACATTTTTCATTCCAGCATTTGTAACTCCGGCAAATGCCACTCCGGATTTCCTTTCCGGATTTTCACTCCGGCAAATGTCACTTCGGTATTTATACTCCGAAATTTTACTCCAGATTTCTACTCTGAGATTTGCCACTCCAACAAATGGTCTTTTTCGAGATTTGCCTTCTCCGAAAAATCGTCACTCCGAGATTTATCTTCTCTGGCAAATGGTCTTCTCTAATATTTGCCTACTCTGACAAATGGTATTTGCCTACTTCGACAAATGGTCTTCTCCGAGATTTGCCTACTTCGGCAAATAGTTACCTGATTTTTGTTGCAAGCAATTTACAATACTCCGAACATCGGACAAAACCTATGCGATCCGACGATACGTCCGTTTGTTGAGTCACCCATAAGGAAGTGACTAATTCCAATAAATTTTTTCTCACGACCTTGTGAAAAAAATTTGGTCTTTTTCTGATGGCCGTCATCGCTTGCCATTCGGCTGCTTCCCTTCAACTGGGATCCTGGTGTTCGCTTCCACGAGCCTAAATGATGCCTTCTTCCGCTCCACTGAATATGAAGTAGCCCAACTCCCCTTCAACTTTTTTTCCGCGGTCGAATTATTCTCATTTGCAAACCGCCTTAGCTACTTCAGCTCTGCCCTTGGCCTTATTCAGCTCCATCCTTGGTTCTACTCAACTCCGCCCTTAGCCTTACCGGCTCTACCCTTAACTCTGCTCAGCTCCACCCTTGGCCTTACTAGCTCTGCCCTTAGCTCTGCTCAACCCCGCCATTAGCCCTGCTGGCTTCAAAGTACTTTTATCGTTCCTTCCTGCGCCATATTAAATGGCAAGCTTTTCGATGATGACACCATCAAGCCCTGAGAGACTTTATACAATTAGGCTCTGATACCACTTGTTGGGGTTCGCCACCTGAATTTACACACAACCCGGTGCAGCGAAAAATCTAAACCCCCCGTCAGTCAACAACTACCAATTTAGTAGGAGTAAGGGATAAAGGATGTACAATATTTTTAACGTGAAAAATCCTTCTCAAGCGGAAGAAAAAAATCACGGGATAAATTTCGAATAAAACTTCCACTATGTAAAATCGGTTACAAAAATTTCCAAGATAGAACACCCGCTATACATCCAAGACAGAATAAGAAAAATAATCTCCAAAATAAGGAAACTCTCATTTTCTCTTATATCTCTGTTTTTCTTTTATGCTTCTTCTCACTGGTGATGTACTCCGCTCTCTTTGATTTTACAAGTGTGACGGTAAACGGCGAACGATGAGAGTTTCCTTTCGCACTCCTACTCTGTTCCGCTCTCTTTCCACGTTCCACTGCAACTGTTGTCGCTACTACTTCCGTCTACTACACCCGTGGCCATGGCAGCGGCCGCTTGCCTATTGTCTTGCCGCTTGCCTTGTTAGTCAACTTGAAGTGCCTATTGTGCTCTTTATAAAGATTTTGGTTTCAAATTTCACCTGCTCACCTTTACAGATGATTTGTCACACTAACCGTATCTTTTCCTGCGACTTCATCAGTTCTTGTGCTTTCTCAAACATGTAGGCTTTGCAGGTCAACCTACTCTCTGCACAGATAGCTTATGCTCTGTATGACAGCTACTTACTCTACAAAACTTATAAACTCTGGAAAGTCAACTCCTCTATACAGTCAACTGTCGGCATTTCAGACAAGCTGTCCTTGGCTATCATCTAGTGTCCTCGGTCTTCACTAGTCTCTCTAGTCATCAGTTGTGTCATCGATCTTCACTAGTCTCTCTGGCCATCACCTAACCTTCAGTTTTCACTAGTCTCTTTGCCCAACAAAACTTGCTGACCTTCCGGCCTTTTGTTTATTCTGGAATTTTATTCTAGAATTCAACTCTTGGAATTCCAATCCGTCCAAGTCATTCTGGAATGCCTATTCCTACCTCTTCTACCGGAATTCCAAACCGGCAAATCCATACCGGAATTCCAAACCCACCAATTCATACTAGAAAGACCATACCGGTAAAACCAAACCGGACAGAACCATACCGGTAAAACCGTACTGGTAAAATCAAACCAGTAAATTTCATAACGACATTTTCCAATCCAGCATTTCTGGTAAATTTCATTTTGGAAAATGCAAACTGGCATTTTTCATTTTGGCATTTTCCACTCTGAAAATCTGTTCTGGATTTCCACTATGGCAGATGTCACTTCGGTATTTGCACTCCGGAAATCCACTCCGAGATTTGCCACTCTGACAAATGGTCTTGTCTGAGATTCGCCTTGTCCAAAATTTGCCTTTTTCGGCAAATGGTTACCAAAACATTCCTCTTGTCCCCCAGAGGAAAATTCTGGAAAACACAGAATAAAATCTTCAAAATTCGCATCAGCTGGAGATGTATGCTGTCAATGTATGAGGAATTCACGAACTCCCTTGCATATCCTAGCCTCCAGAACTGCCTGTGGCTGATGGCCGAGCAGTGGCGCCCCATTGTTCCGTTGCTGCAACTCCAAGGTGACAGTATCTTGTTGCCCCACCCATGCTTCTAATGGGGTTCAGGGGCCCTGCGCCCCACACTGCGGCACAGGGCCAATGCCGCTGCAAAACTTTTTATTTTCTTTTGCAAAATGGAGCTTTGTGCGTGCGGCTGTGTTCTCACGCGCACAGTAATTTTTTTCTTTTTAATTTAAAAACCACACCCACAACCGTTGAATTCATTTTTAATCCAATGGCTGTGATTTCGCTTCCCCAAATTAAAATAAAACCCTAACCAAATGCAACAGTAGCTGGCCTCTCTCTCTCAAAGCATCGTCTTCTTCGTCTCACTCTCTCCCAACATCTCCCTCTTGCTTCTCCACAGCTTGTGCGGCCGTTTATTTGTCATCGTCCACTGCAATCATAAGAATATTTATTTTCTTCTTTCTTTCTCTTCCTATTCCATCGAGTAATATTATCTTCGTCTTAAAATGTCAGATTTTTTAGGTTTTTTGTGGTTTGATGTTTTAGAATATTAGGATAAAATATTGTAGAAATATTGATTGTGGATTTCATCTTTCTTCACATCCATCTTCACACTTGTGGTTTTCGTGTCGTGCATGTGGATTTTTTTTCATTTTTTGAATGCCTCAAAATATTCCGGTTTTGAATATTTACTTCTCAAAATTTTTTAATTTTTTTCAGTTTTGGACCACAGATCTTATATATTACATTCTTTATTTTGCTGATTTTGATTTTTTTGATTTACGTCTCAAAAACAGTGCAAGCAGAAAGATGGAGAGTTCGTAGAAGTAGTTGGATACTGCAGACGGTGATAACAAGAGCAAGAGAAGAACATCTGGCAGGAATTCAATAAAAGGCATAACAACTATCTTTATAGTCGGAGATGGTCAAAATGGAATAAAAGCCGATGGAATTTTTTGATGCCGGTGGCCGTGACATTGAACTAAAACCCTAAATGGCTTTAGTTAATATGAAAGAGTAAGTGAGGAGATTGAATTTTATTTTCTTTGATTGTATTTGAATTTTAAGACTTTATAAATGGCTTAAAATATTATTATTTTTATATGGTATATTTGGTTCATATTTGTAAGGTTTATTTGAGCAACGTGGTGCCAAGGGAAAAAATATCATACCATGGCTACATATTTCCACGATGCTTAACAGCTTTCAGAAATTCTGAAAACACTGTGACTGTTACTTCTTAGTGAAATAGCTCTGACTTTTTTTGTTTTTGTTTTTTTTTTTTGGAGGTTTCAGTGTTGAACTTTAGAAAATCAACTGTTATAGCAATGTTTTATTGCTGCCTCAGATATAAAGCATTAGTCTTGGAATGTTGGCTAACATCCACATGAGAGGGTTTTTTTTGGATCGTAAGTTTGAGTTGGCACCATAGATATAAACATTATAGACATAAACAAATCAGTCAAGAAATTCCATCAGTTTGTGAGCCAAATTGAATAAAATAAGAAGCATATTCATTTCTTTTGTACTCTTTTTACTAGCAAATCTGACTATCTATTGCTTTTCTGGCCATATTCCTGAAGTTGGCTTTCTGTTTTGCAGACATCTAGAGAACAATAATCTGACTGGTGCAATTCCTAGCAGCCTCATAGGAAAACCCAGACTCAACTTCACGTATGTTTTGGAAGCCACCATGTATATTACTTATTCCATATTATCATTTCCAAAACTAATAGTATTTTTTTACTTGCTTCACAGATATGCCCCCGGTAATAAATTCTTGTCTCCTGCACCACCTCCAGCACCTTGAAGAAATTCAGCATCCCAGAGTAAAAGATTACATGATATTTTTCATCTACCTCACATTTGGCTGGATGGGTACTTTCAGAAATCCAAGTTCTGGAAGTGGTTTCTTGATTTTGGATGTAAACTTATCCATCTTGTGCACTTGGAATGTGATTACAATTGAGCTCCTCATGCTGCCTGAGAATAGCTGTCTTAGTGTCTTTGTGCTATCCAGTGCCAATTCTTTTCTTTGATTTATCCTGTCCACTTCTTGTGTATGCATTCAGGGGGAAAAAAAAGCCCAAAAAAGAAAAAAAAAAAGAAAAAAAGAGAAGAACTCGTTGTTTTGTCAGTGCGCTGTGTTTATTGTTGTGTTATTTTCTTAATTTTTTCCTGTTTTCAAATATTAAATGTATTATCATATAGTTGAATGGAACTACTCAAACAACCGTAAGTAAAAGAGGTTGAATGCTGATAGTTGCTTGATGCCTTTTTTGCTGCATTACATGCTTAGCTGAAATAACATTCTCATCAACTTTTCCACCTGAAGCCTCACTTCACACACAGACACAGACACACATACATATTTGCTGGTACTAGAGGTTAATATTAGTTCATTGGAATTGATTATTGATACTGGACTTCACAATAATGATGAGCTTATGTTTGTGGAAGCTCTAGAAAACTTAATATTTGCTTTTATGAGTTTATTTCGGCCTTACTACAATAAGAATTGGCTTGAAAGGTCTTATGTTTTAAGGGTAGTTGCAGCTGTCTAAGAAGACAGACCGTTGAAGAAAAATGGAAGGCTCACAGCTTGCCTTCTTCAACATTATGTGGCATTATATCACAAGTTGAATTTTAACTAGGATTTTTAATGTTCTGTCATATCTGCTACTATGGTAAAGTCTATTAAATTGGCTTATTTCTATAGTAAAACTTGGTCCGAATTAAGTTAAGTTATATTTGAATTTTTTTTATTTATTAATAGTACTCAATTGTGATTCAGGACAAGTTCTTTGAATATGGAAAGGATTGGGCACATAAAAAATGTACATACATATTTGGGAATGTGACTCTATACATGATGGATGCATGAAAAGCACATATGTGCACTTTTTTAGCAGCTTCACGTATAAAACGCGTAAGAAACATGCTCATATGTATTGTCATTTGAATTAGTTTTCGAATGCCAATGCGATATCTTTACTAGTTCTAAGTTTTAAACCCTAATTTTTAGCTACACATATAAGTACTCTTTTTTCTTTTAACCTAACCATTACATTTGACAATATTAAAGAAAATGAAAGCTAGAAAAATATGAAGAAAAAAAAAAACCTTTTTAATTATATATTATACACAAATCTTGGTTTTTTCATCTCAAAATCCTTTTACAAACATCAAATACTTGTTCAAAATTGAAAGTCTTCGGATTTTTGTCAGTGGCTTGGGCTGGTGTTCCAATAAGTGTTGCATTTTCTTGGGACAATGAAATAAAGTCTGTGAAAAAAATGGATAAATATTTGGTTTCGCTTCTTGAGAGTAAATACAAGGGATTACTCAATGGGAATTACTTGTTAGAAATAAGTCAGTAAATGGTTAATATATTTATATTACTTGGTATGTAAGTTGACTTTTGCTAATGGATCTACTCTGATTAGTTTAAGAAGTTTGGAGGGTTTTATAAAACAACCATTTAGTTATTAAGGTTTTCCTTCATTATCATATCTTATGTAAATTTATCTTTTACACTTTATTTATGGTTGATATTGGCGATGATAAATGAGTACAATTATTGACATATATTCTTAGTATCTAGAAATTAATATTCTTCACGCGTATTTAATATCTGTGAAATTTGTGCTTCTGCCTCATTAAAAGGTCTAAACTACTGTCCATCAAAACTACCCAATTATTTCATATCTAGCAAGCTAAATTATAGCGACTAGAACTCCAACCCCCCTCTTTGCCTGTCAGATCATTTTACAAATTCCTTTAAAATGATTGAATCTGTTCGACAATTCTACATTCCTTGTTATTAAGGAAATCTGAAAATTCCCATTGTTTGATCATAGTAAGCATCATAATTTGTATTATCAGATCCACCAAAATTGAATTCTTCTTTAATGTACGGGAAAAAAAAATTAGAAATCTATTCTTAAAAAAGAAGTGTGATGCACTCCTTAGTTTCAGAATGCGTATTGGATTTCTAGAGCAAAAAAGATAAATTGATTAACCTTAGAAGATCGACCAATTCTTAATTCGGCAAGATATTTTGAAGAATCATTGACCTCATAGTAGGGAATTTAAGTTTTCTGATGACTCTGAAATTTATAAGAAATTCTTCTTTAATGTTCAATCCGATCTTCAAAATCTTTCATACATCATCCTTAGCACTTTATATATAGTTATGTGCAAAAATGGAGATATCCCCCCTTTTGAAGAACTAATTATCACTACTATTAAGCACTAACAAGCCTAATCAATAATTACTCACTCAAAATCTTAGAAATCATCAACTACTTCTCATATCATGCTAATAAACATTTGCCCTAATTACTCCTCCTTTACCACCCGGATCAAGATACCGGGTCAAGCCCGTATCAACTTCCTCCCACCAAAACATTCCTCTTGTCCCCGAGAGGAAAATTCTGGAAAACACAGAATAAAATCTTCAAAATTCGCATCAGCTGGAGATGTATGCTGTCAATGTATGAGGACTTCACGAGCTCCCTTGCATATCCTAGCCTCCAGAACTGCCTGCGGCTGATGGCCGAGCAGTGGCGCCCCATTGTTCCGTTGCTGCAACTCCAAGGTGACAGTCTCTTGTTGCCCCACCCTTTTCTTTGGTACAGAAACGTGAAAGACAGGGTGCAACTTGGCAGTATTAGGTAGCTAAAGCAGATAAGCAACTTGGCTTATTTTATTAGGCATCTTATAAGGGTGGTTATACTTGGGTGCTGATGTCTTGTTCCTTCTTTGAGCAAGCGTTCATTGGCGACATGGGCGCAACTTGAGATATACCCACTCTCTAATCGTAAAGGCTCGTTCACTATGCTTCTTGACGTGTAGCTATTTCATACGATTTTGGTCCTTAGCTAGATTTTCTCTTGCTTCTTGAACCACCAAATCTCGCTCTTCCAAGAACCTCTCAACCACCTCTAACTTGGTTGTACCAGGAGCACATGCCAGAGGGATGGTGGCTCTCGTCCATATGGCACCTCAAAGGGGGATTTGCCTAAAGTTGAATGGATACTTGTGTTGTAACACTATTGCACCCCTTGCAATCCAAGTTACTCAGTCCAATGGTTTGGAACTCGTTAGGCACCACAAATACATTTCTAATGTTTGATTGAGGACTTTGGTTAGTCCATTTGTTTGAAGGTGGTATGCTGAATTAAAATTGAATTTAAGGCCCCACAATTAAATCAATTCCTTCCAAAAATTACTTGTGAATACCGGATTGCAATCACATATAATTGATTTCGGTATCCCATAAAACGTAAAGATGTGATAAAAAAACAAATGAGTGATAGTCACGGCTATATAAGGATGACTAATAGGGATGAAGTGTCCAAATTTTGATAATCGGTCAACTACCACAAAAATACCCCATTTCCCCTTAGAGAGGGGGAGGGCCCCTACAAAACCCATAGAGATGTCCATCCACACATGTTGGGGTATCGGTAAGGGGCTCACAAGACCCGCGGAGTTTCGGTACTTAATGATTTATGAGTTTGATAAATGTCGCATTCTTGTATAAAATCCCGCACCTTGTACAGTGCACTTCCAGAAGAAATTTTGGTGTACCTGATGCAAGGTTTTATGCAATCCTTCGTGAATATTAGAGTGGACTTCATGAATGATGAGTGAAATTAAGGGAGAAGTGGGTTAAAGGACCCACTGCTTCTCCTTCCTGGATTTTCTTTACTAGTTGTTGTAACTCCTATTCTCTTGGAACCTCTTCCTGAATGACTTCTACCCAAATTGGAATAGCTTGAGTAATAGCCTGTAATTCTTCTTCATTCCTTTAAGATAATGCATTAGCAGCCCCATTTTCACTTCCCTTTTTGTTTGCAACCCCAAGCTTATAGCCCATCAATTGGATCAACCATTTTTGTTGAGCTTGTGTGGTGATAGTTTGATTTAGGAGATACTGTAAACTCCAGTGATCGGTTCCAACTACGAAGCTAGAACCCAATAAATACAGCTGCCATTTTTTGCACTATATTGACTAGAGCAAACATCTCTTTTTTGTATGTGGATAGGGTAAAGTTCTTACCTTTTTAAGGCCTAACAGAAGAAAGCTACAAGCCTACACTTCTGCATTAATACTGCCCCAATCCTTGCATCAGAAGGGGCACACTCGATTTCAAAAGGTATGGTGAAGTTAGATAATGCTAGAATCGGCCCAGTGGTCATAGCTCCTTTCAAGCACTTGAAGGCTTCTCCTCCTTCTTTGGACCACTCAAATGAGTCCTTTTTTTAGCATATTAGTGAGTGGCCTAGCAATTTTCCGTAACCCTTGATGAATTTTCGACGGTGGCCGGTTAGACCTAAAAACCCTCTCAAGCCATTCAAGGTGGTTGGTTTAAGCCAAGCTACCATTGCTTTGATTTTTCAAGATCCATAGCCACTCTTTTTCTAGATATTGAATGACCCAAGTAGCTTACTTCCTACAACCCAAATTGACATTTTTTTCTTTCTTAACAAAAAATTGATGCTCTTGTAATCGTGTAAGAGCAACTTCCACATGGTCGACGTGATCTCTCCAAGTCTTGCTGTAAATTAAAATATCATCAAAAAATACCAATGCATATTTTTGTAGAAAGTCTTGAAATACCTGATTCATATTAACTTGGAATATGGAGAGTGCATTAGTTAGCCTAAAAAGTATAACAAAAATTCATAGTGGCTGTGATAAGTTTTGAAAGCAATTTTCTCAACATCAGCAGGGTGCATGCGAATATGATGATATCTGGATCGGAGGTCAAGCTTAGTGAAGAATTAGGCTCTATGTAACTCATCTAAAAGTTTGTCAATCACTAGAGTGGAAAACTTATCCTTGATGGTAATGTCATTGAGAGTGCGATAATCAATTTTTCTCAAGGAGAATTGGTGAGGAATATGAGCTATCACTTGGTTGTATAAATCCTGATGACAATAGATTTGCAATTATGTTCTTAATCTCATTCTTTTGGTAATAAGAGTATCAATAAGGTTTTAGTGAAGAATTAGGCTCTATGTAACTCATTTAAAAGTTTGTCAATTACCAAAATGGAAAACTTATCTTTGATGGTAATGTAATTGAGAGCTCGATAATTAATTTTTCTCTAGGAGAATTGGCGAGGAATATGAGCTATCGTTTGGTTGTATGAATCATGATAACAATAGATTTGCAATTATGTTCTCAATCTCATTCTTTTGGTAACGAGGGTATTGATAAGGTTTGGTATTCACAGCACCGGCTTTGAGAGGAATTTTGTGATCTCACCTCATTTGAGGAGGAAGCTCACTTGGTTCCGAAAAGATCACCCCATGATTTTCTAAAAGCAATGGTAGTTTCTTGGTAAATCTTGAACTCTTCTCAGTGGCACTTCAGGGTTAACACTCATTTAGAAGGGCATAGCCCTTTTATTCTTCCTCGAGTGTTTGTATAAATCTGAATCACGCACCCATCACCTTGTTTTGGGATCCCTGTGTACCCTATAATTCCACTCTAGTCCCCTTCCATCAATATCCCGTAGTCATTTTTTGGAAATCCAACATTATCATACCCAACTGCCTCAGCCATTCAATACCAAAAACTGCTCCACACCCTCGATCAGCAACAAAAATAAATCCAGAAGGAAGCTTACCCTTGGATTCATACCTCAACCGCCTTACAAATGCCTTCACTCTTTATTCTTTCTCCGTTAGCAATGGCGACTGTGAAACCTTTCCCAGAGGGTCTCAAACCCCGGAGGTTTGCGAGCTGCAACTGCAAAAAAGTTGTGGGTGCTAACTGAATCAATCAGGATAGTAAAGCCAATATCCCCAATCTTTCCTCTAAGCCTCATGGTTTAAGGCGTATGAATCCTGCAAATGGTGTGAAGGGTGATTTTTGGTACCTCTTTTACGGCTTCTTCTACCTCACCTCCATCTTTACCTGCTACTTCAAAATCACCATAGATGAAAAACAACTTCTTACATCGATGCCCCGGGGCAAACTTTTTGTCACAATTGTGTTGGGGTCACTCCCTTTGTGGGAATGTCGCCACAGACTAATATGCAGATATAGTTCGCGGATTTGCACACTTGTGTTGTCCACGGACTTATAAGTAAATCGTCTGTGGATTTTAGAAATGGACTCAGATATTATGTAATGTCCGAGAACCTTTTGCTGGGGGAACCTGATATCCATGGGCAATGCTTGGAGGTATTTTTGGAGGCCCGAGGACTCAAAGACAAAAAGCACATGTGGAGGCCAATTAAGAAGATCTTCTGAACATGTGAGATCTGTGGGGAATATGCACACAGTTTTTGCAGAGTAGTAAGCCGTTTTCTACAGGATCGACAATTTGCATAGTTGTTGTAGAGTTGTAGGCTGCCTGGTGGTTGCCTGTACATGTGTCCTCCATGTTAGCATGACTGTCACTCCCATCAGCCAGTATACATATATGTATATGTTTTGTGTCTGTGTGAGTAGAATTGCAGAGTGAGAGCAAAAGAAATTTTCTGAAGGAAGGAGAAAAGAGTGAAGTGTAATAGAGAGTAGTGAGTAAAAAACCGTGTGTCCTCGTGCTCTATTCTTCATCTTTGCCTCAAAGGTGGCTTGTGTAGCCATATTGTTCCTGTAAGCATCTCTCACATAGTAGATATATTTGTGGACTGAAGTCCCGTAATTTTTTCCTTGTTTAGAAGGATTTTTCACGTAAAAATCTTAGTATATTTCTCTTTTCTGTCTTTGCTTTCTTTTACTGCCTTTCGGTTAGCTGTGTGTGTGTGTGGTTGGTGTCTTGTTCGACTGGTTACTACTTTTTTTTTTTGCGCTAACAAGTGGTATCAGAGTCGAGGTTGTTCTTTGAACGGTGAGATCGTTGAACGCTGATATGGAGATTGGGAGTAAAATGATTTGCCTGAACAGCACCAACTACGATACCTGACAAAGTAAGATGTCCGACTTGCTATTTGTTAAATCAATGTACCATTCGGTGTTCGCCACTCAAAAGCCTGAGGCGAAATCGGATGAGGAATGGGCGTTGGAGAATAAGCAAGTATGCGGTTATATATGACAATTTGTAGATGATAATGTGTATAACCACATTAGGAGTGAAACGAATGCTAAGGCGCTGTGGGAGAAGTTGGAGAAGCTCTACGCCTTAAAGACAAGCAAACAAGATCTACCACCTGATAAAGTTGATGCAGATTCGATACAAGGACGCTCATCCGTTGCGGATCACTTGAACGAGTTTTAAGGTTATGTAGACCGGATGAGTAGTATGGGTATTAAGTTCGAAGACGAGGTGTTGGGTCTATGGTTTCTGGCAACCCTGTCAGACTCATGGGATGTAATGAGAATCACTAACACAGCTCTTGATGGCATTGTGACGTTGGAGATGGCCAAAGGAGCCATGTTGAATGAGGAAATGAGACGGCAGTCTCAGGAGACCTCGACCTCTCAGTACTGCGAGGTCCTCGTGACTCTGTCACGAGGAAGGAGTAAAGACCGCGGTCTGAAGTATGGAGAAAAGGGTCGAAATAAGTCTCGATCAAGGTACCAAAATATAAAATGTCATTACTGTGAAAAGAAATGCCACATTAAAAAGTTTTACTATAAGTAAAAGCATGAAAACGTAGGAAAGGAGAAAAGTGAAAAGGGACGCGGTGAGGAAGAGTCATTGGTCTCTATCGTTACAGGAGTTGATTTCCTTTTGACTTGTGAAATCGATGACGTTGTAAATTTGGCCGAACAGGAGACCGACTAGGTGGTAAATTTTGGTGCATAGAGCCCGACTGATCTTGAAAGACGTCCGATATATCCATAACATTTGGATGAATATTATCTCAGTAGGTAGATTAGATGATACTGGCTTTTACAATGTCTTTTATGATGGGAGATATAAATTGAAAAAAGGGTCTCTGGCAGTTGCCTGAGGAAAAAAGGCGTCTGGTCTTTATGTGTTACAGGCCTCTACCGATGTCAGAGAGGTTAACACCACAAGTAGTATGGAGTCCTCAGACTTATGGTATTGGAGATTAGGCCACATGAGTGAGAGAAGAATGAATCATCTAGTTAAGAAGGGTCTCATTCTAAAAACGGATGATGATAGACTGAAGACTTGCTCTCACTGCATGGCGAAAAAGTAGATGAGAGTCTCCTTTCAAGGAGACTCATATTTTAAAAGGTCAAAGGTATTTGAGCTTGTTTACACCGATGTCTACGGACTATTTAAGGAAAAGTCCTTTACAGGAGCACAATACTTTATCTCCTATATTGATAACTGTTCGAGAAAGTTGTGGTATTCCCACTTAAGCCTAAGGATCAGGTCTCCGGAGTTTTTGAGCAATTCCATACTCTTGTTGAACGTGAGACGGAAAATTAGTTAAAGGCCATCCGGAGCGACCATGGTGGATAATATATTGAGATTTTTAATACCTATTGTAGGTCACATGGTATTAGATATTAAAGAATACCTTCAAAGACGCCGCAGTTAAATGGCATGGTTGAGCGGATGAACCGCGCATTAATGGAAATGGTCAGGTGCCTGCTGTCAGAGGAAAATCTTCCAGCATCCTTTTGGGCCGATGCCTTAAAGACGGTAACCTATGTGATTAATAGGTCGCCTATTACGCCTCTGAATGGTGAGGTCCCAGAGAAGATATGAACTAGAAGGGAGCCAATATATAATCATCTTTAGATATTTGGCTGTAAGGCTTTTATTTATATCCCGAGAGATGAGAGGAGTAAGCTTGAGCTAAAGACGAAGCAATGCGTCTTTTTGGACTATGGCGAAGATGAATTTAAGTACAGATTTTATGATCCAATAGAGAAAAAGCTTATCCGATCACGAGATTTGGTCTTTGTTGGATAGGAGACTATTGAAGGTATTGGAAAAGAAAGTAAGATTTTATCTGACACTAGCCGAACGGATAAGGTAAACGTTGAAACTATCCGTCCAATACCTCCTGAGTCCGAGGCCAATTGCCCAAGAGTGGTCGAGGACAATAATAAGGCCATCACTGTGCCTCATGACAATCAGGATGAAGTTATTCCTCAACCGGCTGAGGAGCTACCCGTACGATGCTCTTTGAGAGAAAGACATCCGTCCGTCTACCTGTCATTTAGTGAATACGTCCTACTCACTGATACAGGTAAACTTGAAGATTTTGATAAGGTTGTGAAGGGTACACATAAAGAAAAATGTTTGGAAGTAATGAAGGATGAGATAGCTTCTTTGCATGAGAACCATACATTCGAGTTAGTTGAGCTACCAAAGTGAAAGAGAACTCTATAAAATAAGTGGGTTTTTCAGTTGAAAACGTCTGAGGACACCATGTAGCCGAGATACAAGGCGCAACTTGTAGTGAAGGGTTTTAACAGCGCAAAGGTGTGAATTTTGATAAAATCTTTACGCCCGTAGTAAAAATGTCCGCAGTCTATGTTGTACTTGGCTTGGCAGCTGCTCTAGATTTGGAGATAGAGCAACTGGATATTCGGACGGCATTCCTCCACGGTGACCTCGAGGAGAAAATTTATATTGAGCAACCGAAGGGGTTTGAGGTTAAGGGGAAGGAAAGTCTGGTTTGTCATCTAAAGAAAAGCTTGTACGGACTAAAACAAGCTCTAAGATAGTGGTATAAAAAATTTGAGTCTGTCATGGTCGGATAAGGATATTAAAAGACTACTTCTGACCACTATATCTTTGTACAAAGATTTTTCGAGGATGACTTTGTCGTCTTTCTCATTTATGTGGATAACATGCTAATTGTTGGACAAAATAGTGCTCGGATTAAAGAAGCAACTGGCATATATTAAGTGATCCCCTACGCTTGTAGAGGGACAACCCGTAGGTGGCAACGACTAACCTATCACAATGAGAATCTCGGCAGCTTAGAGCACTAATGACAGGCATAAGCTATCAGCTACTCACAGATGCAGAGTCAGAGAGCTCGAGAACTAACTAATGCCCTATCTAAAAACACCTCCCATCCTCCATAGGATGGGGAGGGAAGAACTCCATATATTAAGGCAAGGAGAAAGCATCTTTCTCTCAAAACTGATCCTTAGGATTCTCCTCCTGAAAACTCTTTGAAGATTTGGTGACTTACACGCCATTTAAGTAACTGGTCCTGAAATTAGAAAGCCAGATAACCAAGCGATGGATCTCTCTCTTCGGCATACTTAAATTATCGCATTTTTCTCTTCTGAGCTACCCACTCACCTAGGTGCACCACAAAGTTGCTTCCCAACCAAGCATACTTATTGGAGCTCTATCATTCACATCAAAGCTACTTCTTAACTGAGTGTACTCCTCAGAGTTCTGTCCTCCACCTTCCGAAGCTATTCCCTGGCCGAATGTATTCAACGGAACCTGGTCCTCCTTTAACACTTAATCTCCCCCCAATACATGCATCCACACATTATTTTTACATCCTCCCGTCTTTCTCTTTAGTATAGAAAGATTTTTAATTTGAGTATCAGAGAATAAATTAGGGAATAAGTATTGTCATCATTTAATCTCTTATTTGTCAATTGTGGTATACATGATTAAGATTTGAAATAATAAAGGTCAAACCCGCTTCAATTTAACTTTCGGACGAGATCAATAGATTTCCTAATTCGTTCAATAATTCGAATCCAGATGGCACATCAAAGTTAAATATAAAGTATTTTACTTTTATTATGCTTATATATAGGAGATGGCAACGGATCAAATTTTGGTGGAAATCAAATCCAATCCAATATTTCAAATTCATAATCAAATTGTAAACCAATGGTATGGAAACTTTTCTATCTCTCCTCTCTCAATGGCAGCTTTTTCTGCTTAGTTATATGCTAATTTACTTACTAATTTTTCTTATATTATTGATATTTCTTTTTTATTTCTTGTTTTCTCATTGAATTAATAGACAGACGATCTATTTAGCTACAAAAGAAAAAGTCAGAGAAGATGAATGTATAACTGAATATTATGAATATAAAGAAAAAAAACATTTTCTACCCATCTTTTTTCACTCTCATTTTAGAAGGCCTTCTGTCAAGTAGCATGGGATGAAGATGTTTCTATACAAGATTATTTTCTGCATAAAATACTTCACTATAAATAACATATATAATATAAAAAAAAATTTGAGCATTAGTTTTTCTCTTTTAGTTTTGTCATCCGAGCTTAGAAAGCTCATCTCTTACACCATACGATTGTGAGGAAAGAAAAAAAAAAAGAGTTCTTTACTTACTATTATATCAAGCAAGAGAATTTTCAACACCAAATATAGCAAGATGTATCTTAACTATATCAAATAAAGGATTGATGCTTTCTTCTCTTAGATGTGATATTACTGGTCTTTATGAGAAGCGCTTGGCAAAAGCTTAGAAATTTCTAAACTTAGTTGTCAGTT
>JAODPA010070368.1:0-31544 GCA_025585075.1 Nepenthes mirabilis | reverse complement strand
AGTAATGTTATAAATATTTTGAAGCCTTACTAAGTTTCCTAAAGGCAGAGGCAGGAATAAAGGCCCTCAAGCCTTAATAAGCTGTCACCGCCTTAAACCTCCTATAAATTCTCACTCCGTCTTGATTTCTGAGACATTCTTCATAAAGCCATCTCTCTGCTGATCAATATCTCTTTACTGGGTTCCTCAAATCTCTATGAATTGAGCTGGACAATTCACTGTTGTTCGATCGCCTCGCGTGCTGAGTGCCCTCAAATGGCTGAGCTCGCCCAACTCTTCGAAGCTGTCTCACAAGACAAACCATCTCCGAGCGATCTTTCTCTGAGACTTCGCTCCGAGCCGGTTAAGTTAGGGTTGAAGCAGTTCTATTCGATCCTCAAGATCGGTGTTGAAGCGATCGGGGATGATGATAAGCTAGGGCTTCAGTCCTGGAACCAATCACAGATTCGTTCCGTCTGTTCAATTGCTGTTGCGCTTGCTTCCGCCACTCGATATCTGGCAGGTATTGTTTTCATCGATTTCCTTTTGTTTTGGATCTCTAGTGTACCAGAGCCCGAGCGCTTTTCTGAATCTTTTTCTTTTTCTTTTTCTTTTTTACGATTTTGCGAGCAGTTGAGCAGATGGAACCAATAGTTATTGCGACTTCGAACCTCTCAGTGGAGTTTGCTTTGTGTTGCTTGGAGAAATTCGATATTAACAGTGATGATTTGAGTGTTCAGGTGAGTGATATTCTGTAAAATTCAAAATGGCATCCGGTGGTTATCTTAGCTAATGCCTACAGGAGAGAGGTTTTATTTCCAGTTTAGTTGTATTCAGCTCATTACGATATATCGACAGGGTATAATTTCGTGGTGAAATCATGTTTAGCTTGCCTTGTATTATTGCGTGTTTGATCATTGGTAAAAATGGGCAGTGGCAGTATTGCTTTTGTCTTCTTGTTTGTGGCTGTATTAATTTCTTGTTTCTTTTTGTTCTTAATATGAGTGCTGAATCGTATATGTGTATCTTAAGAACGTATTAATATGTGAAGTATCAAAAAAGAAGCGCAAAAAAGATTTTGTTAGGAGTTAGGATGACTTGGGGCAGTGCGGTAAGTTTATGATCACTAGTTCGATTCCTAGCCTTTGTAGCATGTTCTTACCTGACCCATGGGCTGGTCCGTTTAGTTTGTCCCCCGAAAATTACAAAAGGATGGCACAAGAGTAGCGCTGCTAGACCACAAGAAATAGAGAATGAATGCATTCTTTTTACTATGTTCTGAATTATATTTTCAGTTGGGTTGGATTGGAAATTGGATTCATTTGGTCATATCAGCCTCCATCAATTTTGAAATGTTTGTCTCTTAGGAAGAGAAATCTGATTTTCTACTGGAAGCTTTGTTGTCTCTTTTGAAAGGCCGACAAGGAGCTAGCAAGCTCAACATCTCGGTCCAGGAAGAGAGCGGCTTTATCATTTTCAAATAGGAATAGAGATTGGATTGGTTTTTAATCTATCGGTGGCTAAAAGAATGGATTGAATAGAAGGGGTGGCACTCTTATGTGTTGGCATTAGAGATGTTGGTAGTCTCAAATCCGTTTCTTGCGGAAGCGATCATATGGATTTAGAGTTCGCTTGTTGCTCCTAACCCTCGTGCTAGATGGCAGGGGATAGGACATTCTTCATCATAAAAAAAATATATATTTAAGTGTAGTGAAAATGGAGCATTTGATGGACTATATATTAGACTAGGTCCAAGGATGACAGGTACATATGTAAACATTCTAAAGACCAGACAAAGAAATAAACAGTTGTTAAGTAATAGATGTACAAAGGGGGAAAAGAAATTTGCTGAATAAAAGGAGAATATGTAAAAAGAAAGATGGGCATTATTTTAATAAGCATATTTTATGAAAACCACATGGTTGCATAATTTGGAATTGTCTGGAGGAAAAGCTTAAATTTTAGATATGTTCATAAAGTTAAAGTTTGATCAGTCAACTATTCTCTCAAGATGATGAAAGAAGAATATCTAAGGGCAGTTTTCATACCTGTAGAGGTTTGCAAATGATATGGGCGGCATGGGGCCTAATTTTCAACTTGATAATTTTGCAAAACATATAAACATATAAATAACCTGAAAATCTCGATGTCTTAAGTTGCAAAAAAAGTTAGAATTTTGCCTCTGATGAGACAGCTAGAAACAACTTGATAATTTTTGGGCTGTTTATGAAAATCTTGACTTGTTTTTCATTTGCTAAAGCTAGCACAAGACTGGTAAAAAAACAAAATTTCTGTTGTTGGCTATTGTATTCGTGGGGGGTGGGGTTATGGGAGTTGGAGATCTAGGGCTTAGAATATGATCTTTATAGATAACTCTAGCAAAGAGAGTTAAACGTAGGAAAAAGAAAATGTGTGGCAAATGGCTGTAAAAAGAAAAGAAAAATCTACTGCAAACATTAACATCGAGGGTGAGAGATATCCCAGAATTTTTTTTTTTTGGGGGTCTATTTAAGTAGCAATGCGTACAAGTTCCTTCTATATTAAATTTCAAATTGTAGAGCTAAAATGAATTTAAATGGTGTGGGTACATTAAACATTTAGAACATTGTGGAAACTGGATATTTTCTTCTGTTGTGAACGTGAGATGTGGATGGTCCTTAAAAGTTAAATGGAAGGTGTGTAAGAGAGTTACCAGTGGAAGAGGATCAAGCATTTGTTTTTCAAACTGTTCTGAGGTTCATATTCTTTTCGATGACTAGGATAATAAGCTATTTACAATGATCTGTGCTTACTGTGTAGCTGTGATGTAAACCATTCCTGAAAACTAGAGGTTTTAAACCTTTTTTTTTTGTTTGTGCTTCATCATTATATCAAACAAGATAAACAATGATTGTCCTGCTTAGGTCTTCTCTTCGAGCTCTGCAAGTTAATTGATTGGATTTATTTTGCCTTCTTATTTGTTGGGAAGGATCATGGTGTGGAAATGGGATTGATGAAAGGGACCTTCTCTAATTCATGGGTGTGGGAAATGAAGAGGTGGGGCCATGCAATTGCCTATGGCGTAATGCAATTAGTTGAAAGACTTTATATGTGGAAGATCTTGATTGATTGCATACTGAAGGGCGTAATGAGTGTAATGAGTGAAAAGATGGTCAGTAGCTTAAACCACATAACTAGCCATTTTATTATCTAAGGATGAGACTACGGGCAATTGACTCTTATTAAACCCCAGTATATGGGATCCTTGTGTACTGGGCGTCTCTTTTAGTTATACTCTCACGAATTTAACTATGTATAATCTGGTTATTTATTTGTTACTAGCAGCATCAGGAAAACCATCTTGCCTACTTGGGAATTCTATGATTTGTTCGCTGGTGATGTAAAATTCTTTGCCTTGGCTATTTCCATTCTCTTATTTATTCACCCCCTCCTCCATTGTGAAAAATGAGAGAATAGAAGAGATTTAATATCCAAATTTGTCATCAAGTGGGATTTGTGCTAAATGCATGAGAATGTTAAGCATCTGTCCCCATTCCAATTCATTGCATAGGAGACAGGCTTATTTTGTTTCCTTGCATTCCTGCACATACCTATTATCTGAAGTAGTAGGCAAAACATTTGTGGAGAAGACAAGACGTGACTAGTCCACTCTCCCCCCCCNNAAAAAAAAAGAAAAAAAAAAGGAAGAAGAAAATCTGCTTCTCTTGGAGAATATAGTATGCAAACTTGAACCCTAAGTCAATCATTTGCCTCCCTGTGTAAGTTGCCAAACCCAAACCAGCATTGGGTTCATATCATTCAGTTGCTATCCCCTCCCCCCTTCTCCCCAAAGAAAATCAGGGATCGCTCACTACACAGTAAAATGGGAAAGTTATAAATTATAAATATGAAACTGACTGCATTTTCCAGTTTCCTCCTGCTACCTACGTGAGTACAGCAGTAGTTAACCTACTCTGTAAAAGTACAGCTGGTCCACAGTAAAGATGAAACCAGAAACACTTTTAGGGCATAAGGGATAGGACGGGTTGTTGGAATTGAGGGAAGACAGAGTGAGGAGAGTAGTAATATATAGATGCTAAGGATGAAAACTCCATACTCACTGACTGTCCATTGATGTGCTGGGTTAGAGCTATGGGGCGACATTTGTATCTCACCACTGTCTGTTTGGGTTCCTGTGTGGCCCTTGAAATGTTTCATTACCTATAGAACTAAATCATTGCAGTTGTTTCATCAAAACATGTTTGTGATAAAAAGATCAATGCCTTTTTTGTACTAAGACTTAAGTCACTGCAACCGTCCACCCTAAAGAAAAGAACTTAGATTTGGGATGAGCAGTGGAACATGTAAACAACTCCAATTAGACATTATAAACATATAAATATCTCCTATCATGTGTTTTCTAATGTTGGCTTTATATGGCCCATGAGACCACTTGATGGTGAGATCTATTTTGTTTTTGCCCTAGTATTTCATTGTTATTCCTGTTACTGCAAGCTTCTGTTGGTGAGGTCGGTTTATTATGACTTGGAAGTCATGGGTTCAAATTACAAAAGCATCTCTATAATGCAAGTAATGCATAGATCTGAGCCTCTGCTTATAGCCGATGATGTGGCAGCTAGTGCACACCCATTTCATTGTGATTCTCCTGATTCTTTATTGTGTGGTATATTTAAGCCAGTATTCTTGACCATCTACATTTTTTTCATGATGCTGATGTGTTTGCACATTCTACGGTACTTCAATGGCCATTTATTCTACTTTTCAAATTTTATTGCTCCTTCCCATCAATTTGTATCAGAAAAGGGGTAATGAGAATAGAATATCAGCTGTTAATGCTATTTGTTTTCTCTTTTATCTTGAGTTTCAGAATAACATTGTGCAGCTATTGGAGACCGCTTTAGTTGGCGGAATGGACAGTGAATCTGGTTCATCTGTCTTGTGCTCGATGGATTCCCTTGTGGATATCTTAACTTCGGTGACATCTAAATTTGCTGGATACCAGTTGGAAAGCCACATGAAGTGCAACATCCGAGGTATGTTTACCTTTGCGCTAGTATGCCCTCCTTTTAATCTCACTGATGCTCATTTGGGCATTTGGTCATAATTCTCGCCATCATTAATGTGAAGGGGTCAGTTGCTTGAGTGAAGAGCAACCGGTTGAACAACTTCTTGCAACCTTGGCTTACAAATGCACGCAGCTTGATGGACAAAATTCGCAATCTCTTGGACCTTTTCTCTACCATGGGTTCAATGAGTTGGTTTCTTTATCTCAGCATTGGGCAGTTGTTCATTTGGGATGCTTTCACCGATTTCTTTCATTCAGTAGGAGGCTAATTGAAATTCCAGAAATGTTTGATGAGAAGATGGCAGACTTGAGTTTTCACAGAAAACTCTCTTTATGTTTGAGAGTTCTGAAGATACTCAAGAATCTTATAAGGAGCTTCCCCTTTGTTGAATTGGATTCCCTATTGCTGCAAAGTGTTGCCTCTTTTGCTGATGCGGTTCCTGGGTTGTTCCAACTTGCGTTTGAATTTGTAAGTAGTCACAGTGTAGCTGAGATTAGTCATGAGAGCCTTGTATTGATGGTGCTAGAAGAGTTCCTTCAACTCGGACAACTTATTATTTATGACAAGAGCATCTTTCTAAATGTTCGGGTGTGTATAGTAGCTTCCATACTAGGCTACTTGGATCCTAAAATATGGAAATACAACAAGTCAGCTGGTAACCTGAAGCCTCCCTTGGTATACTTTCCTCGTTGTGTTATTTACATGGTGAAACTGATTGGAGATATCAAAAAAGATGGATATCAGATTGATGCATCGAAAGAATTAGATTCAACACATATGTTGAGCAGTGCTGACTTTCAGGCCAGTGATGCTTTGTGCCATGTTCATGACACAATAATTCGACTGTGTACTAACTATACACTTGAGGAACTTTTGAGAATCATATTTCCTATTTCAATCCAATGGGTGGACTATCTTATACATCTTCTTCTTTTCCTGCTTTCTGAGGGAGTGAAGCTATGGCCCAAGCTTGAGAGGTCTAGTTCTAGTGGAGCAAAGCCTGGTAGCAGTACTGAACCAGAAAATGTAATTTGCCATGAAGATGAAGCACTGTTTGGAGATCTTTTCTCTGAAGGTGGTCGATCTGCTGGATCTAGTGATGGGTGTGAACAGCCCTCTGTTGTAGCTAATCCAGTCTCTGTCTTATCGAACATGCCAATTCAGGCTGCTACAGAATTGTTAAGCTTTCTTAGATCGTTTATATTTACTCCTGAATGGTGTCCTTCACTTTACGATGATGGTTGCAACAAGCTCAGTATGAATCATATTGATGCTCTGCTGTCTATAATTGGCTATGGGGGATGTTACTCTGATGACTCTGGTGGTGGTACAGCTACACCTGAACCAAGAAGGAAGGAACAAATTTATGATATTTGCTTTGAGCTGTTGCACAGTCTTGTTACACATCATGCTCTGTCCTATGCACTGGAAGAGTATCTTGTCCAGCAAATATTGAAAATTGAAAACGGAATCTTTGTTTATAATGACCAGACCCTTGCCTTGCTTGCTCATGCTCTCATAAGCAGGGTGGGTCCTTCAGGCAGCCAGTTGAGGAACAAAGTTTACATGGGATTTATACATTTTATAGTTGAGAAGGGAAAATCTGTTTGTTTGGATTCCTTCAGTATCAAGGATATTCTTGAATGTCTTCCTTCTATGTTTCACATGGAGATTCTTCTTATGGCATTCCATCTATCGTCTGTAAGTGAAAAGATGGCACTGGCTGACTTAATATTTTCTGCGCTGAAAGATTTTGATGCCCATCTAACCAGTTTTAATAGCACACAGTTGTCATGCTGGGCTCTGTTAGCATCACGGCTAGTTGTGATTCTCCGACATATGATGTTTAATCCTGCTTCCTGTCCAGCATCTTTGCTTGTGGATTTCAACTACAAGTTGAGCAGAAGCAGACCTGCTGGACCACATTCTGATGACAATGTTAAATGCCGGCTAATATCTTGGGCATCAGTAGCAGTTGGGTATGCTATGGGTCTGTTTGTCAAGGAGGAACCAGGTGTCGGTGGATTGCTTAATTATCTTGTTGATTTTGCACCTTTGCCTGCTTCCATCTGGAAGAGTGAAACAGCTGTTCAATGTTTGCCTGTTAGTTGGGACAATGTGTGTTCTACTTTTTCGTGTTTTCTCAGGCTGTGGAATGGTATGAAGGCTATAACTGTTGAGGATCTTATAGTTGAAAGGTACTTGTTTCTGCTTTGTTGGGATATCCCAAGCGCAGGATTGACCCTGGACCATGTACTTCCACTTTGGAGAAATAATCGAACTCTTGAAACGTCAAACATTGAGTTATTTGTTCACTTCACTCACTTGTTTGATGGACATTTGCGAGTTGTCAGTGAGCAGGTCGACCTCTTTGAATTGATGATTGGGTTACTTCCGGATTTACATGCTTTGCTCATGTCTGGTGGTGATTTTGGAGAATTTAGTTGGGATTTCCTGAGGACTGGACAATGGCTGTCTCTGGTGCTTTCTGTACTTAATTATGGCTTATGGCAACACTGCATTAAAATCAGTGTGCCTGGAGTAAAGCAATTTCATATGGAAGATACATCTAGGGACATGGAGTTTCTTGCCTTTGCAGAAGGCCTTGTTTCCAGAATATTAGAGACTAATCAAGCTGCATTGGTTGTGAAAATATTGTCATCATTGTTGGTCAGATATATCCAGATTTATCATCAAGCTTTCTTATCCTCCCTTTATAGTAGCCAGTCTTATTCTGATAATTCACCGCTTCTGCTTCTCAAATACGTTGGTTTTGATGAATGCTTGAAGGAGCAAATCCTTGCAAAGGATGGAGGTAATCATTTGCAACTGCAGTGTGTGTGTAACATCCTTCAAAAATTGGATGAAGTGCTTCACATTAGAGCTTCGGGCATCTTATCTACTGTCTTGTCAGAAAGCACGTTTCATGGTTTCCCCTCACATCTTCAAACTCCTAGTGGAGCTCTTGTTTCCTGCATTCTTAGTATCAGGGGATTAATTTGTGTTCTTGATTTGCTCTTTAAGATAAAAGATACAAGTGGAGGAATTTCTGTGGGGATTGAGGTGATTCGTCAGATTCTCAATTCCATAATGGTGGTCAAGTATGATAGGGTCTTGGAAAATGTCCATGCAAAATGTGAAGACTTGTGTCATAGCTTGAGTTCTGGTCTTGAGGGACCAGATTATAGCTTATTGTTTCTCTTGAAGCAAATCGAAGTATTTTTAAGGGATATCTACCCCGGTAGAAGTGATGATTGTGTCAGGGTTGAACAGCTGGTCACTAAAGCTGTTGATGTGATGGATGGCCTTTATAAAGACCCTTCAAAGTCCACCATTTTCAATTTCTATCTTGGTGCTGAAGATGTTCCACAACTTGTTATTGACCTTTATGGTTTGCAACGTGGTGATTTTTTGGTTCTGATTGATTCACTGGATAACTGTCTCTCTGAATCGGTGAATGTGAAAGTTCTCAACTTCTCTATTGATGTTATTTCTGGAGAAAAGTTCCCAAATTTGAAACTCAAGATACAAAAGAAGTTTCTTGGCATGGATTTGACTCGCCTATCCGAGTGGTTAGAAAAGAGGTTGCTGGGTTCTGTGACTGAAGAATCTGGTGGGCTTACCTCTGTTAAAGAAAGTTCTATTTCTCTGAGAGAATCAACAATGAACTTTGTCTTGTGCCTTGTCTCTTTTACTGATTCACTCTCAAGAGAACTACTCAGCCATTTCCTTGATGCCATGCTAATTTCACTGAATACTGCATTTAGATTATTCGATATTCTTACGGCAAAGTCTTACTTTAACTTTGTTGTCCAACTTTCAAGGGATGAGGCATCAATGAGATCAGTGCTGCAGCACACTGTGACTTTTATGGAGAAACTGGTTGGTCAAGAACATCTGCTTCCAGGGTTAAAATTCCTCTTTAATGTTCTTGAGGCCGTGTTGGGCGATTGTGGATCTTTTAGAAGTTCCCTGGTGGGAGCCTCTGGCAAGTCCTTTTCTGGAAACAGTCGTGTGGGTTCCATTACTTCTAGACCTGCTGGTTCAAGGAAAAATTCAGAGACTTTTGTTCTTACTGCTAACCCCGAAGGGAGATCTACACCCTTAGAATGTGATGCAATGTCTATAGATGAAGATGAGGATGATGGAACATCTGATGGTGAGGTAGGTAGCATAGATAAGGACGAGGAAGAGGATGCAAACAGTGAACGTTCCCTTGCTTCCAGAGTTTGCACATTTACATCTAGTGGCAGCAATTTCATGGAGCAACATTGGTATTTTTGTTATACATGTGATCTTACTGTGTCAAAGGGTTGTTGCTCTGTTTGTGCAAAAGTTTGTCATCGTGGCCATCGTGTTGTTTACTCACGCTCAAGTCGTTTTTTCTGTGACTGTGGAGCTGGGGGTGTTAGAGGTAGCACTTGTCAGTGTTTGGAGCCTAGAAAGTTTGCTGGAAGTAACTCTGCTCCCATTGCACCAGTTAGAGGCTCTGGTAATTTCCAGTCACTTATGCCTTTGTCAGAGGATGGGGATCAATTGCCAGATAGTGACTCGGATGCCGATGAAGAAATGTTGACAGAAATAGATAATTCTCTGAGGTTAGCTGTCCCAAGAGGCATGGAAGGAATCACACAACTTTATGAAGAACTTGATGTTGAGGGTCAGGTGCTTGAATTGTGCTCCAGTTTGTTGCCTTGTGTCACTGGTAGAACAGATGGTAATCTTTCAAATGATAAATCTGTAATTTTAGGAGAGGATAAAGTTCTCTCTTATGGTTCTGTTCTTCTGCAGCTGAAAAAGGCATATAAAAGTGGATCATTAGACCTAAAGATCAAGGCAGAATATTCAAATGCCAAGGAACTTAAATCCCTTCTGGCCAATGGTTCCCTTATCAAATCCTTGCTCAGCATCAGTAGTCGGGGACGACTTGCTGCTGGTGAAGGAGACAAAGTTGCTATATTTGATGTTGGACACTTGATTGGGCAAGCCACTATTACTCCTGTGACAGCGGATAAGACCAATGTTAAGCCCCTGTCTAAGAACATTGTTCGCTTTGAAATTGTACATCTTGCTTTTAACCCATTGATTGAGAATTATCTTGCTGTTGCCGGATATGAAGATTGTCAGGTGTTCACTGTTAGTCCTCGAGGTGAGGTGACTGACCGCCTTGCTATTGAGCTTGCTTTGCAAGGTGCTTATATCAAACGGGTCGATTGGGTACCTGGATCTCAAGTACAGCTAATGGTAGTAACTGACAGGTTTGTCAAGATTTATGATCTGTCTCAGGATAACATCAGTCCCATTTACTACATCACTTTGCCTGATGACACTATCATGGATGCAACACTTGTTGTGGCATCTCAGGGAAGTGTGTTTCTTATTGTACTCTCAGAACTTGGAAGCTTGTACAAGCTTGAATTGTCGATGGAAGGTAATGTCGGGACCAAGGAGCTGAATGAAAAAATGCAGATTCATGGTAGAGAGATCCATGCAAAGGGTTTATCTTTGTACTTTTCCTCGACATATAAATTAGTTTTTGTCTCCTATCAGGATGGAACTACTTTGATTGGTCAACTAAATCCCAATGCTGCATCCTTAACTGAGATGTCAATGATATATGAGGATGAGCAAGATGGTAAGTTGCGACCAGCTGGCCTGCATCACTGGAGAGAAATTCTGCCTGGCAATGGTTTGTTTGTGTGCTTTTCAAGAGTAAAATCCAATGCTGCACTTGTTGTGTCCTTGGGGGCTCATGAGATGTTTGCTCAAAACATACAGCATGCAGTTAGTTCAAACTTGCCAGTTGTTGGGGTAACTGCTTATCGGTCTATCTCCAAAGACAAATTCCATTTTCTTGTTCTCCATGATGATGGAAGCCTTCAAATATTTTCACATATTCATTCTGGAGTTGATGTGGGGGCTAATTCTACATCAGAGAAAGTCAAGAAATTAGGTTCTAATATCCTTACCAATAAGGCCTATTCTGGTGCAAATCCTGAATTCCCACTTGATTTTTTCGAGAAAACTGTCTGTATCACTCCTGATGTTAAACTGACTGGAGATGCGATCAGAAATAGTGATTCTGAGGGAGCCAAGCAAAGCTTGGCATCTGAGGATGGGTTTCTTGAAAGTCCTAGCCCTTCTGGATTTAAGGTATGTGGCCATATTAAGATCTGATCCCAATTGTGTCATTTTATGGTTACAGTATTGTTTTTCCTTTGTTCTATCTATTGGTTTTGTGGTTTTTGTTTCTGCTTCTGTTTGGTCAGTTATCTTCTGGAAATGGCTTCCTTTGATCACCAGACATTTCATAAATTATTTATTTTAAGTCCCTGGAAGAGTCTTGTATTGCTTCGCATTTGTCATACTCGGTTGGCTCTAAAAGCTCTTTATCTTCCTTGTAAACCAACTGGAGAACATGTGAAAACTGTGTCCATGAAAGATTTCCTTCATTTGGGGGAGGGCTAATAATATTTTTGTCTTTGGATTAATTAATCTCTTTATTCTTGCATCGATTATTTGTTTATTTAAAGATTTATTCTATAATCATAGGAGGCCGTAATGTAAAGGTAAAGTTGCTTCATTATAACCTGGAGATAGCGCATTCAAAACACAAAAGTAGCTTTTCTGCAATGTTCGGTAAAATTACATACATTTGACACTCTCGAAATCCCATGATATAGGATCCTCATGCGATGGGCGTCCTTTATATATTCCATGTTCTTTACTACTTTGTGTAAATCATTGTCTGAAGTTCACTTTTTTCCTGCATGTGTTATTTCAAATAGGACCTGGTACAGAAGTTTGTCTGAGCAAGTTTTTTCCATAGTGTTTAAAATTCTAATACATTTTGGATTTTCTTACCTTTTTTTCCTGCCTGTATATTACTGTGATAGATCTCATGTATATTAACTTGGACAATTTGTTTAGTGTCTCACCCTTGGTTTCTGATTTTCATATTTAATTGGAGTTTATCTCATAAAGATCTGTCCTATTTAAGATAATTGAAACAGCAGGGAGATTGAGCAGAATTACTTTTGTTCATGTTGCTCCCATGTGAATGTTCTTGAAAAATATATTGTCAATCTAGGCAATTTACATTGATGCTGGAAGATTATTAGAAGATGCTTATTTTGGTTTGGGTAGAGGAGGAACTCTCGTTATTTGCTCTATCTGATTGTTTCATGGTATTCCTTTAAATTGCTTCAGTTCTATGAGTTTTTGTTTGGTTAATATCTAATATAAGTTAGTATGTGAATACATATGCTGAATTGGTGGAAGTGAAAGGGAAATTATTAATTAGTCTAGAAATGTTGATGTCAACTTCACCCCGAATTGAGCTGTGGCCTTCTAAATTCTCCTCTTTAGTTAAAGGATCAGTAGTTTGCTCATTGCAATTCTACTGCTTGCATTTATTTGAATTCGTTGCCGTTGGTTCATTCATACATTGTGAAGGTTGAATATTTTTTGATGCTGTGGTTATGACTTCTAAGTTGTATTTTTTTTTTTTTTGTCTCTGGATTCTCGTGATTGGTGACCAGTGTTGGCAATTCTGATGCTTGCACTTGCTTATTTGCTTTCTACTATGTTGGTTTCAATTGGGGTTGATATCTGTCTATCATTTCAGATAACCATTTTGAACTCAAATCCGGATATAGTAATGGTTGGTCTTCGGGTGAATGTTGGAAATACATCAGCCAACCATATACCTTCTGATGTTGGCATATTTCAGAGAGTGGTCAAATTAGATGAAGGCATGAGGTGTTGGTATGACATTCCATTCACAGTTGCTGAATCACTCCTCGCAGATGAGGAGTTCACAATCACAGTTGGCCCAACTTTTAATGGCTCAGCACTTCCTAGAATAGATTCATTGGAGGTTTATGGCCGTCCTAAAGATGAATTCGGTTGGAAAGAGAAAATGGATGCTGTTTTGGACATGGAAGCTAGAGTCCTTAGACGTCATTCCCTGGCTGGAGGGTCGAGGAAAAAAATTTGTTCTATGCAGTCTGCACCTATTCAGGAACAGGTGGTTGCTGATGGCCTCAAACTTCTCTCTATGTTATATTTGCTGCGCTGGTCACAGGGATGCTCAAATGTTGAGGATATAAAACCAGACCTGGACAAACTCAGGTGCAAGCAGTTGCTGGAAACAATTTTTGAAAGTGACAGAGAGCCATTGTTGCAGGCTGCTGCATGCCGCGTTCTGCAGGCTGTATTTCAAAAAAGGGAGACATATTACCAAGTACCTTCTCCCCGTCATGAATTACTTTATGTGTCAATTATTTTTCTGTTGTTCATGAATGCCTTTTCTTCTTGTGACCATTTTTTGTGGAAAATGTTGACTGATTGAATTTCCTTACTTAGGTTAAGGATAGCATGTGCCTTCTTGGTGTAGTGAAATCTGGTGCTGTGCTTCTGTCAAGTTTGGGGATTGGTGGTTCTAATACAGGGTGGATAATTGAGGAGTTCACTGCCCAGTTACGTGCAGTCTCGAAGATTGCATTGCATCGGAGGGCAAACTTGGCTGTATTCCTTGAGACGAATGGTATTGACACATCCATTGTACCCTTTCAATTAGTTTACCCCTCTTTTGGTTTGTCTTTTGAAGCCTCAATCTTATACACTATGTAACTGTTCTGCTAAGTTTGATGTGCTGTTGAGGTCGGAAATTGGGAGCATCATTTGATCTTTCAATTCTTACTCAACAGTTTTATGTGCATATCTCAAGGTTGTTATGTCACCAGGGGCAGATACACCTTCTAGGATGTGGGTTCAATTGATGTCATTTAAAAAAGATTTTTATAAAAAAATTAGATATATTTTAATAATCAAACTGAAAATTTTTATTGATCCACTAAATAGTTTTAATTAACCCCACAAAATTTATTTATTGGTCATTGAAACTTATTTTTATGAAAATAGTTGAATTTTGACCTTTTTTAATATTATGATAATATAATTATTTTAATTTATTTTTAAAAAAAATTGTAAAATTATTGACCGCTGAAAAGATCCTAGATCCGCCCATGTATGATACAAGCTTGAGATTCTTGCTCAAAAATTTTTTTCTTCTTTATCTGAAGGTTGTTCAAATGTTCACAATCCTTTCCTATGATTAGGGTGTATTTTCTCATGTTATTGATGAATGATGGTAGAAAGGCTGTCATCTGTTGTGCATTTATCTACCGAAGGTTTCATATATGTATCTATCAAATGCAATATCCATGTTCAACTGTGTCCCTGTCTTGAATCCTGCTTACAAGAGACCACCTGCGTTTTTTGTTTTTTGTTTTTTGTTTTTTTTTTTTTGGTGCTTCCTTTCGTTTGTTTACTTGTTTTCCATTCTCTCTGCTCCCATAGTGTATCTTGTCAATGCTATACTCTGTACAAGAATCTTTCTCTGACACTCAATCTTTAAGAATGTATTTTTTTACATGTTAACATTTGAGTGTCTTTTCTTCCCCAAATGCACAAGATACAGACCAGTTAGCTCCCTGGAACCATATTCTACTACTTTTAGCTTGATTAATCCTTTTACATTAATATAGGTTGTGGTGATCTTGGTAATTATAGAGATCCTCACTAGTTGTCCTGAATTGTACTAAAGGTTAGAATTTGGCCATTTTGAATGTGTGCCCCTTTTTTTTGTCCATATGCTTGTTCTTATGAATCTAATGCAAGTTATGCCATATTTATAACAAGGAACTGCTACTCTGTTCTGTTTTTCATGCTTCATTGTTAGAATTTCACTTTATCCTGTTTGTCTATCTCATGGTAGTGTTCATTTCCACTTGCTGATGTAGGTTCAGAATTAGTGGATGGGCTCATGCAAGTTTTGTGGGGAATTTTGGACATTGAGCAGCTTGACATGCAGACAATGAACAATATTGTTGTATCTTCTGTGGAACTCATTTATAGTTATGCTGAATGTCTGGCTTTGCATGGGAAGGGTGCAAGTGAACACACTGTTTCAGGAGCTGCTGTATTATTTAAAAAACTTCTTTTTTATCCCAATGAGGCTGTCCAGACTGCGAGCAGGTAGTCAATTTTCTTTCATTCTATTACCTATAATATTTCCTCTGTTTTGTATTTTTTGGCTTGCAAGAATTCACATGTCTTTTGTATTGGAATTTTTGTGGGCCAGCCTGGCTATATCTTCAAGGTTGCTTCAGGTTCCATTCCCAAAACAAACAATGTTGGGTACTGATGATGTGGCTGACAATGCCACATCTGCTTCGGTGCCCACACATGCCCCAAGTGCTGTTGGGGGAAATGCGCAAGTAATGGTTGAAGAAGATTCTATCACATCATCTGTCCAATACTGTTGTGATGGCTGTTCTACTGTACCTATACGTCGGAGGAGATGGCATTGCACCGTTTGCCCTGACTTTGATTTATGTGAGGCCTGCTATGAAGTGTTCGATGCTGATCAGCTTCCTCTGCCACACTCTAGGGATCATCCTATGACAGCAATTCCAATAGAAATAGAGACTTTTGGAGGAGAGGGGAATGAAATCCATTTCTCCACTGATGACTTAAATGATGCAAGTGTGTTGCCAGCAGCAGCAGACACCAATTTTCAGCATTCTACACCGATTCATGTGCTGGAGCCCAGTGAATCTACAGAGTTCTCTGCTTCACTGGCTGATCCTGTTTCAATTTCTGCATCTAAGCGAGCTGTAAATTCTCTGCTTCTCAGCGAGATCCTTGAACAACTAAGAGGATGGATGCAGACAACTTCTGGGGTTCGAGCTATTCCTCTCTTGCAGCTCTTCTATAGATTATCATCTGCTGTTGGTGGACCTTTTGTTGACAGCTTAGGACCTGAAAGCTTAGATTTGGAAAAACTGACAGAGTGGTTCTTGGATGAGATTAACCCCAGCAAACCATTTTTAGCTAGAAACCGTTCTTCTTTTGGTGAAGTCAGCACCCTTGTCTTTATGTTCTTTACCTTGATGCTGAGAAATTGGCACCAGCCAGGCAATGACACTTCTATGCCAAAGTATAGTGGCAGTGGAGCTTCACATGCACATGATAAAACATATACCCAAATTCCTTCCTCTGCTCCCACAGCTGCTGCATCTTCTCCAGATGATCAAGAAAAGAATGACTCTGCATCCCAGCTGCTTCGAGCCTGCAATCTTCTTAGGCAGCAGTCTTTTGTAAATTTTCTGATGGATATTCTGCAGCAATTGGTTCAGGTTTTCAAATCTTCAACTGCTAATCTTGAAAATTCCACTAGTTTTCACCCTAGTTCTGGATGTGGGGCTCTGCTAACAATCAGAAGGGAGCTGCCAGCGGGCAATTTTTCTCCTTTCTTTTCAGATTCATATGCAAAAGCTCATCGGAATGACATCTTTGTTGACTACCATAGACTGTTGTTGGAGAATACTTTCCGTCTGGTTTACAGTTTAGTTCGACCTGAAAAACATGACAAGAGTGGTGAAAAGGAGAAGATTTATAAGATCTCTCCTGGCAAAGACTTGAAACTAGATGGATATCAGGATGTTCTTTGCAGCTACATTAACAATCCTAATACATCATTTGTTAGAAGGTATGCAAGAAGACTTTTTCTGCACTTGTGTGGAAGCAAGTCCCACTATTACAGTGTGCGAGACTCTTGGCAGTTCTCAACTGAACTCAAGAAGCTCCATGAGCATGTGAGCAAATCTGGTGGTTTTCAGAATCCCATCGCCTATGAGAGAGGTGTAAAGATAGTTAAGTGCTTGTCTACTGTGGCTGAAGTAGCTGCTGCACGTCCTCGAAACTGGCAGAAGTATTGTTTAAGGCATGGTGATGTCTTGTCCTTTCTGGTAAATTGGGTGTTCTATCTTGGGGAAGAGTCTGTGATTCAGACCCTCAAACTACTGAATTTGGCATTCTATACCGGAAAGGATATGGGCCACTCTTCACAGGAACTGGAGTTGGGGGACACTGGAATAAGCTCAAACAAATCAGTTGCACAGGCCCAGGATTCAAAAAAGAAAAAAAAAAGTGATGAAGGAACTGAGTCTGGCTCAGAGAAGTCATTTTTGGATATGGAAGCAGTTGTTGATGTCTTTTGTGATAAAGGTGGTGATGTCCTAATGCAATTTATTGATTGTTTCCTTCTTGAATGGAACTCAAGCTCTGTCCGTGCTGAAGCCAAATGTGTCCTTTATGGTGTTTGGCATCATGGGAAGCAGTCATTTAAGGGGGCCTTGCTCGCAGCTCTGTTGCAGAAGGTGAAATGCTTGCCAATGTATGGGCAGAATATTGCTGACTATACAGAGCTGCTTACTTGGTTGCTTGGCAAAGTGCCTGATGTCAGTAAGCAACAGAGTTCCGCACTTTTGGATCAATGCCTGACTCCTGATGTTATTCAGTCCATGTATGGGACACTTCACTCTCAAAATGAACTGCTAGCAAATCATCCCAATTCCTGTATATACAACACCCTTAGTGGTCTTGTTGAATTTGACGGATTCTATCTTGAGAGTGAACCTTGTTTTGCCTGTAGCTCTCCAGAGGCGACATACAGCAGGATAAAACTGGAAAGCTTAAAATCCGAGACAAAATTTACTGATAACCGCATTATAGTGAAATGCACTGGGAGCTACACTATCCAGTCTGTGATGATGAATGTTCATGATTCTCGTAAATCGAAATCAGTTAAGGTCTTGAACTTGTATTACAACAATAGACCTGTGGCTGACTTGTCGGAGTTGAAAAATAATTGGTCCTTGTGGAAGCGTGCAAAGAGTTGTCACCTTGCCTTTAATCAGACCGAGCTGAAAGTAGATTTCCCTATTCCAATCACTGCTTGCAACTTCATGATTGAACTCGATGCTTTCTATGAAAATCTTCAAGCTTCATCAATGGAACCATTGCCGTGCCCAAGGTGCAGCCGGCCTGTTACTGACAGGCATGGAATATGCGGCAGTTGTCATGAGAATGCTTATCAATGCAGGCAATGTCGTAATATTAATTATGAGAATTTGGATTCCTTTCTATGCAATGAATGTGGGTATAGCAAATATGGTCGTTTTGAATTTAATTTCATGGCAAAGCCTAGTTATATGTTTGATAACATGGAG
Source organism: Nepenthes mirabilis (assembly GCA_025585075.1). NCBI lineage: Eukaryota > Viridiplantae > Streptophyta > Magnoliopsida > Caryophyllales > Nepenthaceae > Nepenthes > Nepenthes mirabilis. The sequence goes on along the minus strand of JAODPA010070368.1, from coordinate 13,420 downwards.
AATGATGATGATATGAAGAGAGGTCTGGCAGCTATAGAATCTGAATCAGAAAATGCCCATAGAAGGTATCAGCAGCTGTTGGGTTTTAAAAAGCCCTTGCTTAAGATTGTATCCAGCATTGGGGAGAATGAAATGGACTCACAGCAGAAAGATTCAGTCCAGCAGATGATGGTATCATTGCCTGGGCCTTCATGTAAGATAAACCGGAAGATTGCACTTCTTGGTGTTCTATATGGAGAGAAGTGTAAAGCAGCTTTTGACTCAGTTAGCAAAAGTGTTCAGACACTCCAAGGGCTTCGTCGGGTTTTGATGAATTATTTGCATCAGAAACATTCTGATCATAACAAGGAACCTTCTAGATTTGTGGTTTCCAGGTCTCCCAATAGTTGCTATGGCTGTGCTACCACTTATGTTACCCAATGCCTTGAGATATTGCATGTGCTCTCAAAGCATCCAAGTTCCAAGAAACAACTTGTTGCAGCTGGAATTTTGACTGAATTGTTTGGAAACAATATCCATCAAGGTCCTAAATCAGCTCGCGTGCAAGCAAGGGCTGTGCTTTGTGCTTTTTCTGAGGGTGATATGAATGCTGTTTCTGAGTTGAATAACTTGATACAGAAGAAAGTCTTATATTGTCTTGAACATCATCGATCTATGGACATTGCTATTGCTACTCGAGAAGAAATGCTTTTGCTTTCGGAGGTGTGTTCTCTGTCCGATGAATTTTGGGAGTCAAGATTGCGGATTGTCTTTCAATTGTTATTTACATCAATTAAATTAGGGGCCAATCATCCTGCCATTTCCGAGCATGTGATACTTCCTTGCCTCAGGATTGTATCTCAGGCATGTACGCCTCCCAAACCTGAAACAATTGACAAAGAAACAGTTGGAAAATCTGCTCCATGTACACCAAAGGATGAAAATGGATCAAATACTACTAGCTCTTTGGGTGTACTTGTCACTGAGAACAAGTTTGCACCAGATCTTGTTGAGCGAAACTGGGATGGCTCTCAAAAGACTCGGGATATTCAATTGTTGAGTTATTCAGAATGGGAGAAAGGAGCATCATATATTGATTTTGTCAGGAGGCAGTACAAGGTGTCCCAGGCGGTCAAAGGTTCTGGTCAGAGGTCATGGGTTCAAAGATATGATTATCTAGCATTGAAGTATGCACTTAGATGGAAGCGTAGTGCATGTAGGACTGCTAAACATGATTTGTCATCATTTGAATTGGGCTCATGGGTTTCAGGACTAATTCTTAGTGCTTGTTCTCAATCAATAAGGTCTGAGATGTGTATGTTGATTAACTTGCTCTGTGCGCATAGTTCATCAAGGCGGTTCCGCTTGTTGGATTTACTCATGACATGGTTACCTGCTACTCTCTCTGCTGCTGAAAGTGCTGTGGAGTACTTTGACTTGCTCTTTAAGATGATAGACTCGGAAGATGCTTGTCTCTTCCTTACGGTGAGAGGATCTCTGACTACTATATGCAAATTAATCACCCAAGAAGTTAGCAATATTGAGTCCTTGGAGAGGGCTTTGCATATTGACATTTCACAAGGGTTTATACTTCACAAGTTAATAGAGCTACTCGGAAAATTTCTGGAGGTTCCCAATATCAGAGCCAGGTATAAGTCTCCATTGGATAGAACAATAAATTTTACCCAGTAAATAGTTCTATGCTGTCTCTAATTACAATCTGATTCCACTGTTAGATTCATGCATGACAACTTGCTTGCGGAAATCCTCGAGGCGCTTATCGTCATTCGAGGTTTGGTGGTTCAGAAGACAAAGTTAATTGGTGATTGCAACCGCCTTCTCAAAGATCTTCTGGACGGTCTCCTGCAGGAGAGCAGTGAAAATAGAAGACAATTTATTCGGGCCTGTATCTGTGGCCTTCAAATTCATGGAGAGGAGAAGAAAGGTCAAACATCATTGGTAAGGAAGGCACTAAAAATAATCCTGCCCACCCCCACTCCACACGCCCAAAAAAAAAACGAAAACAAAAAAGTATACTTCTATGCTCAATAAAATTGATTTGGACATTGTGTTATGTGTCTTAATTTTTTCCTGCAAATTTTTCTTTTATATGCAGTTTATCTTGGAGCAGCTGTGCAATTTGATCTGCCCTTCAAAACCCGAGTCTGTTTACCTTTTAGTTCTTAACAAGGCCCACACACAAGAAGAATTTATCCGGGGATCAATGACAAAAAATCCATATTCAAGTGCTGAGATTGGTCCGCTAATGCGTGATGTTAAAAATAAGATTTGCCACCAGTTGGATCTATTAGGTCTTCTGGAAGATGACTATGGAATGGAATTGTTGGTAGCAGGGAATATTATCTCTCTTGATTTGAGCATTGCTCAGGTTTATGAGCAAGTCTGGAAGAAGTCAAATACTCAATCTTCCAATATTGCAGCTAATGCAACTATGCTGTCCTCTGGTGCTGCTGCTTCATCAAGGGATTGTCCTCCTATGATAGTGACATACCGGCTCCAGGTGTGTATTTTTCATTTCTTAAGATATTTATTTAGGTGTGTCTGATTATTGTTGACAGGTAAAGCTTCGTATATGCACTTAAAGCTGTTATTGGTTTTGGATAAATGGCAAGTACAGTAGTTTGTCTTTCTTACATAGAGGAAGTTGTTAATATCATTTATGCTGCCGCTGGCATGGTGGCAGTGTCATTGTTAATGAAGGCTTCTCATTCTGCATTATATCAAAGGGATTTTTTGGTTCAGGCTGAAAAAGCAATGCCATTTGATCATTTTCAAGCTGACTATATAACTTCACTCTATCTCTCAATTTGAATATTTGATTATTTTTTTTAATACATTGTTTTGATCCTGGTGGGCATTAGAGTCTTACTTGTTATTGTGCATGCCTTTTTGCATTAATGGCAGGGATTAGATGGAGAAGCTACCGAACCCATGATTAAAGAGTTGGAGGAGGATAGAGAGGAGTCACAAGATCCAGAGGTTGAGTTTGCAATTGCTGGTGCAATCAGAGAATATGGTGGGCTAGAAATTATCTTGGACATGATCAAGGTGGGAGTCCATTCTTTGCTTATGCATCTTGGTTTCCTTCTTGCCTTCTATATGCTTCTGCCGACTTAGGAATAGCACCCACAGGCTAATAAACCAGTATATAAAGAAACAAATAAGCTGAATAATCGTACTTTTTTAACTCTTTAATGTCTCTTGTAGCGTGACTTTGCTTTGAACAAATCCTGTGAATGTTATTGGTGTAGTTTATCTTTAGAGTGAATAGTCTCTTTCCATATTCAAGTAGCCCACAGAGTGTAAGATAGTTTATCCTGCTGTTGCATAGTGGTATTTAATCCTAAAGAACAGCTCTGAACTTTATATTTTTTATTCTCATGTGAATCTGTATTCAATTTTACAGCGTTTGCAAGATGATCTGAAATCCAACCATGAGCAGTTGGTTGCGGTGCTTAACCTTCTCTTGCATTGCTGCAAGATAAGGAAGAATAGACGAGCCTTACTAAGGTTGGGAGCTTTAGGTTTACTTCTTGAGACAGCAAGACGGGCCTTCTTTGTGGATGCCATGGAGCCAGCGGAGGGCATTCTTTTGATTGTTGAGTCCTTAACTTTAGAAGCAAATGAGAGTGATAGTATTGGAATTGCTGAGAATGGTCTTACGGTCACCAGCGAAGAAACCGGCGCAGGTGAACAAGCCAAAAAGATAGTCCTGATGTTCTTGGAAAGGCTCTGCCATCCTTCTGGCTCAAAGAAATCAAGTAAACAACATCGGAACACCGAGATGGTTGCAAGGATCTTGCCTTACCTGACCTATGGTGAGCCTGCAGCGATGGAAACTCTTATACATCATTTCGAACCATACTTGCAAGATTGGGGGGGCTTTGACCAGCTGCAGAAACAGCATGAAGACAACCCCACAGATCAGGACATTGCTCAAGAAGCAGCCAAGCAGAGATTTGCAGTTGAGAACTTTGTCAGAGTTTCCGAGTCACTCAAAACAAGTTCTTGTGGAGGAAGGCTTAAAGATATTATCTTGGATAAGGGAATCACTGGAGTTGCCATTGCATATTTAAGGGAGACTTTTGATGTTTCAAGGCAGCCCGGTTATAAATTACCATCGGTCCCACTTATCCTCTCTATGCTAAGGGGATTGTCAATGGGACACTTTCCCACACAAAGGTGTATTGGTGAGGGAGGTATCCTGCCATTGCTCCATGCACTGGAAGGAGTCTTTGTTGAAAATGAGATCGGAGCAAGGGCAGAGAACTTGCTCGACATGCTATCTGACAAGGAGGGAAAAGGGGATGGATTTTTAGGAGAGGAAATTCGCAAGTTACGGCATGCTACAAAGGATGAGATGAGGCGGCGTGCTTTGAGAAGGAGAGGGGAACTGCTTCAGGTATCATTAGTTGTGATTATGATGAGAATATAGGTGTCAGTATAGATTGCGGTCATACTGATATTTGATATATCGGAAAATATGTATTGATATTAAATATATCAGAGGAAAAAGATTTAAAAAAATTATTAGATGAGTAGACCGTATTGATCGAAATATCAACTGTATCAGCCAAATATCACGTGTATCGGCTAATATATCGCAATATATTACAAATATAATAACATATTGCGATATTGTTACGGTATTGAAAAATATCGGTATCGGAGATCTGATACCAATATATATTGAGTAATATTTTCATCTATGGTTGTGATTTTACTTTTAGGATAAATTTTCTTTTTACATCCATATCTTCTTGCCCTTTGTGTGTCGTACAGCGAAAGTCGTGAAATCAGCAATATATTGGCCATATATTTTCTATTTTCTATTGTATTGGCCAATATTTGCTTGAAGAGTTGCAATTCACAAAATGAATTCGCTACAAATACCAAAACTGTGATATTTTCATCCATTTCCATTACAACATTTTGGTAGAATGATAGAATTTTGAAGCATGACAGCCTAACACGTGTTGCCTTTATTGTCATGCAAACAGGAACTTGGAATGCGGCATGAGCTCTCTTCCGATGGTGGTGAGCGTATTATTGTCGCTCGACCAAATCTAGAAGGTTTGGAAGATGTGGAGGAAGAGGAGGATGGGTTGGCATGCATGGTATGCAGAGAGGGCTACAGTTTGAGGCCCAATGATCTGCTCGGTGTGTACTCTTACAGTAAGCGTGTAAACTTAGGCGTGAGTACATCCGGAAGCACTCGGGGCGAGTGTGTCTATACGACCGTTAGCCACTTCAACATGATCCACTTTCAATGCCACCAGGAGGCTAAAAGAGCCGACGCAGCTCTCAGGAATCCAAAGAAAGAGTGGGATGGGGCTACCCTCAGAAACAATGAAACTCTTTGCAATTCCTTATTTCCTGTGAGGGGGCCGTCTGTTCCCGTGAGCCAGTATGTCCGCTATGTGGATCAGTACTGGGAAAACCTCAATGCTCTCGGGCGTGCTGATGGAAGCCGCCTCCGGTTGTTGATGTATGACATTGTTCTGGTATGATATCCGTTCTTACATCCTATGCCAGCACAATTTTTTAGTATTGTTATGTTGTTTTTTTTTTTCTATAAAGAGGCTCTCATTGTATTGAGTGATTTAAATAACTATTTAATTTTCGTTATTCATCCACTGAACTTCTAGAATTAGTCATTTGGTGGATGTGAGAACTTTGTACTGTGAGAATTCAAGCCTGGTCTTGGGTAATAGGGCTTTATAGATGGAGTTATGGGCCTTCCATGACTTCTGTCGCATAGCTTGCTTCTTTCCACCCGTAATTAGTGTTCTACTTGTGATCTTAGTTTTAGGGCTCGATATTGATGATTGTGCATAGCACTTAGTTGCCTCTCTCAATTAGATCCCTTTTTCTTCCCCAAAAAATTCTCTTACTTTCATATGAATGCCATTATCTTGAATCAAAAGTTGGTTCGTGCAAGGAAGTTGGTGACTAAAGGACAGGGGAACCAATGACCAAATCCCTAGTAAATAGCAGCCATAACAACTATGATAGTCCTACGATAGCAAAATTCCTTATTAAGTATTGCTTGACCTGCTTGAAAACCATGACGATCCGGGCACTCTCAAAGTGAAGTTCAATGAAATGAACAAGTTTGCAAGGCTGTGAATATAAATACTAACCCGTTTATTGTTTTCATGCAGATGCTCGCCCGTTTTGCTACCGGGGCGTCATTTAGCGCAGACTGCAAAGGTGGTGGGAAAGAGAGCAACTCAAAATTTCTACCCTTAATGATCCAGATGGCTTGTCACCTGCTGAATCAAGGGAGCCCCTCACATCGCCAAACTATGGCAAGGACGGTCTCAATGTACTTGACCTCCGCCGCCTCGGATTCCAGGCCTGCCACTGCGGTTGCAACGCAACCTTCTCCTGGAACTGAGGAGACGGTGCAATTCATGATGGTTAGCTCGCTCTTATCGGAATCTTACGAATCTTGGCTGCAGCACCGACATGCCTTCTTACAGCGTGGCATTCAACATGCACACATGCAACATTCTCGCTGCCGGTCGACACCCCGAGGATCGTCAAGCCCAGTGACTCTTGGTGATGCATCTGCTAGCACCACCGGAAGCTCAACTTCTGGTGCCAGCGTCAGTTCAAATGATCTATTGTCGATCATCCAGCCCATGCTCATCTACACCGGCTTAATAGAGCAGCTACAGAAGTTTCTCAAGATTGGAAATCCGGCTAGCATGGCTCCTACTAGCAGCGAAGAGGCTCCTAGACAGTCAGAAGGGGAGGAGGCAGGCAGTGGCGGTGGTAGCTTGGAAGGTTGGGAGCTGGTGATGAAGGAGAAATTGTTGAATGTGAGGGAGATGGTAGGATTCTCCAAGGAGCTTCTATCATGGCTGGAAGACATTACTTCGGCCAGCAATCTGCAGGAGGCTTTCGACATCATTGGCGTTTTAGCCGATGTGTTGTCCAGAGGGTTTTCGAGCTGTGAGGACTTTGTGAATGCTGCAATTAACACTGGGAAGAGTTGAGGATCCTAGAAACGCTGTGTTTGGCATATTGTCAATTCATTTGCAGTATGGCGTTAACAAGATACATTTTCTAATGAATGATCACTCTTTAAAATTTTCCAAAAAAGTAGAAAGCCATTTTTACTAATCTATTCTTTTTTTTTGGGGGGGCCGGGGGGGGGGGGGGAGGCTTTCCATCATAAAGACTGTTATTTGACTAAACAAAATGGGCTACAAGGTTAAAACAGATGGACTAAACAACCCAATCTTACTTGACCATATAATTAATAAAAACCCAGTTAATATGCCTCATACCAGACTTTGATCTCCAGATGAACTTTATGTACATAAGCAATATCACTCAGACTATAAGTTTGTAATACAAAAAGACGGAGTGATGGTATTGTTATTGTCATCTTTCGCCGCTCTCGAGTTCTTCTTGCTCTTCCGATAGAGTTTCTTCCTTGTAGCTTGTTTCTTCCCTGCCCACTTCGTGATTGTCCCTGGCACTACGGAAGAAAACTCCCGATGAGATTGCATCTTCGTTATAGACATCCTCCTCGTTCTCAGACTCTTGTGGCTGTGAGTTTGAATTGCTGTCCATCCAAGCCGGGCAGCTGCTAAGAACCCCAAGAGCAGCCTCAAGCGGGGTGGAGTGACTCGAAGGACTTGGGGGGGCGTGAAGTGTTGCAGCGGAGTAACTCCTTGAGCAGGAACATTCAGGGATTGGGTGGGAGAGAAAAGATGACGGTTTAGATTTGGTGGATGCTTCTGTTACCCCGTTCAGCAGGGTTTTCCTGAGATGCCTGCGTACCGATGAAAGCCAAGTTCGGTTTGGTTGGTGTGGGCTATTGCGAAACTCATCAACAAGTTTCACAATTTCCTTTCTGCATTAGATCAAACAAGGTAGTAAAAGACATGGTAACACAAAAATGGCATCTTATGATAATATAATTAATCAACAATAATATAGGCTTAAATTCTAAACAAAAAATATATATTGCTTGCTCTGATACAAAGGAGTTGTATTACACAGCAGACACAATCAAATCAATAATATGAGCAAGAACTTTCACACAACATATGCATAACTTTATATCCCACTTAGCGAGGCTAGTTGTATGAATCTGTTTTTGTCATTGCATTGGTTCAGTATAGTGTTTTAGTTTTCCTATATATATCACTCTCTTTCCTCTAACTCTCAATTCTTCACAGATGTTAGATTTATGCTATAGTCTATCTGTACAATCTTCGATATCTTCTCACATCTCATTGATTTATCCTATTGTTTGTCCGTACAATCTTCGATATCCTCTCACATCTCATTTTTTATAGCCGTAGGTTCTAAATATTTACGAATATCATTGTTCATTATCTTATTTTATAGTATGACTCTTCTCATTAATACTAACATTCTATCTCTGCAATGCTAACCTTTTGCACACTGCTTGACTGCCCAACTCATCCAAGAGAAAGAAAATTACCTGTCGGGCCGGTATGTCACATATGCAGCTGACTGATAGATCCGGTGCCCCATAACAAGGCTGGCAAAATTCGGGTGGCCCTTACCATCAAGATCAAACCCTGAAATGAATACATCAGCTTCAGTACAAATGACATAGTCAATTGCTTCCCATAGAAGTCTATGAGCATTAGTCCTTAGTTCTGCAACTGTACTGTCAGGCTCGTTATCACTCTCGGCTACCCAACCCCACCAACCTTCAATATTATATGGGTATTTGGGGCGGGCTGGAGGTGGGGGAAGAGGACGAGGACGTGGGCCCAAAGTCTTCCATGATTGGAGCTTCCGTTCTTCTGTGACAGACAAAGACGGTCTCATGGGACCACCCATGAGGTTAGCCTCGCGGCCATAAATCTTACTAAGCTCACAAGTTGTGCTTAGAGAGGTCCTATCCACGACATTATCAAACATTGCATGAAGAGGAGTTAATATCCTTTGGCCTCCAAATACTTCTCCCCCAGAGATGTAGATTATCGTATCTGGTTGATATCCATATGCCCGAAGAGCAATACCAACCTATAGAAGACAAATTCTGGTCAGATTCAACAAATGGAAAAATATGGTGATATGGCATTCTATCAAAGATCCATTATTCATCTCACTAAGGTTTAACTACCTCACTTACGGGCACGACAGAGGAAATAAGCCTACTTTTGTGATCTGACGCTTAATCTATCTATCTACACTAACAAATTCACCCAATAATAAATGGATAGATGAAACATTAGATTAATGAAGGGCATCCAAAGGATAGACTTATAACATTAATCTAAAGAAAATGACAGAATGGGAACAAAAAGGATTGGCTGCCATCGATATTTTAAATATCTGTCAGTGTGAATAAGCAAGCTTTATTCTTTATTTTAGTTGTGTTCTTTTTATCTTTTTTCCAGATCTGATCGAGTTAATATTGTTCAATATATATATATATATATATATATGCGATTTTGAGGCAATAAAGGAAAAAATTGGTATGGGGGTGCCCGATATAGAAATAAATTATTTGTTGGTAAAACTTCCTACCTCTTCCGGCATGAGCGGACAAAAGCCATTTAGACGCTGCTTTTGTGAATTCACAGAAAGCTTTCCCTTTACAATTCCGCGCTTTACCATCCACCATCTTTTGTGTTGAATTAGTTCGGTATGTACGTCCTTGAGGGAAATTATAATAAATTATAATATGCCAAACACTAATCCATGCAGCTAGTTATGCATCAAATGCTAAAAATATGTAATAGAAAAAGCTCCAAGTATGGCTCTTAGGAATTAAACAGGGTACCTGATACAACTCGGCACAACCATGGTATGCTAAAGCATCTCTAGTTATCCCTGGCTCATAGGCTATAAATGATCGTCTTGAAGCCCTTAATCTGGAAGGATCTTGAGAATGAGAAATGTTGAAAAATGTAGAAAGCATAAATGAAATATTAACCCATATTCAATATATCGGAATGGGGCCACCCAATACTGATATTTTCTAATAATGCAGAAAAATCGAGACATCACAATTTATTGGCTTTGCCCATCAGCTTAGTATTTACAGAAAATTTTTTTCTTCAGCGATATCTGATACTAATATGTGATGCCTGATATATCCTATATTAATATAACTGTAACCGATATTGACATCTTTATCCATGGTAAAAATGTTTGTGTAAAATTAATGACTAGGTTTCATACCTATTCAAAATCTGAACGGCGAGCTCCTGGACCTCCTGACGGAACCGAAGGGCATGATAAGCAACCCTACATCGTAACCTTTGATACTCTTCGAGGTGGGGAGGAAGGATTGCCTACACAAGTTAACAACATAGATAGTATCGACAAGTTGAAGTGCTTTATAACCAAGTTATAAATTCCACAGTAAAGAAGCACTAACACTTCTCAGGCTAGTGTGTCCGTGTTGGACACTGATACTTTTCCGACACACACCGATATGCTTTGGATATGTTGAGTTATTTGGTAATTTTTAGAAATAAATATGGTTCATGATATAAACAAAGGAAAATTATGGTCGATTAGTAAAACTAATCCCCTGTTGTCATTTTTTTTTTCATTATATGATATATGTAATAGCACAACTCTTTTATACTGAATAACTTGTATGCTGCTTCTTCCTATTAAAGTTTTTCACTTGTATACAGTAGAAAATAGTATAGTGTTTATGATCAATTATAATCTCATATTTATAAATGAACTATAAATTTTGGTCAATATATCCCCAACATATAGCATCTTCATTTACAAAAGGTAACATGTTGGAAGCGAAGCATCATGCCATATCCTAGTTCTGAAACAGTATCCATGCTTCTTACCACAAAGAGAGAATCAAGAGTAACTACCTTCAAACATCCGCCGTCAGAGACAATTAGCTCCACAACTGAGTGCTTCCTCAGCATAGGTAGAACCTGGTGCAAATAAAAATGTGGTGATGCAGAATGAGGCACTCTATAGATTGGGATTGCTTTTTTTCTCCTTGCCTCCTTTAGATTCTTAGGGAGTGTTTTCACTATATCAACATCCTTTGCTAGTGCTACCATGAATTGGTCTTCGTTGTACAGATAAGCAAAACTCTTGAACTCCGGGCTGCAGATAACCCGTGATGCCCTTTAATAACTAGACAAAAAACACTCTTTGAATTTAAATATTGGCAAGATTCATGTAATTATACAATTGAAAAGTTGAAAAGTCCTTTGAGGAATACGAGCTACCTGATTCCCTTGCTGCTTGTGGTAGACAATATCTCAGGAACTACTAGAGTAGCATTGAGCAGGCGTGCTACCACAACAGCATCACATATCTGAAGGATTGTCAAAACTACATGTTTTTAATAATGATTATAAAGTATACAGATCACAATCCAGTTTAGGGCCGACGAAGGGACCTCTAATATTTTATCTATCCTCATGCTCCCAACGGTAAGAATTTTATTCTAACAACTTGGACGGCTAGGATTATTAAGTATTTTAAAATGTGTTGGCCCATCTTATAATTGTAGCCGTCTGAGCTACTAAGATGAAATCCTCACTGTTGAGAACACGTGAGGACCTTGAAATAGGAGAATTCTAATAGCTCCCCAAGTATAGATTCTTAAATAGGGCATCCTCACCGCAGTCCTGATCTCGTGAAAACCTCCTTGTATCCTGACAAAAAGAAAGCCCGTTGATTGCAAACTGGGAGCTGTAGGAAGATAGTAGAGACAAAACAATATATCAACCACGTAACAGATTAAACCAATTCAGAAACAAAATGGGTGAAACGATCTCAATACCCCGCTAGATATTTATTCGTCTACTGTCTTTGAGCATGGAATGAAGAATTAGCTCATACATATATGCAAAATATAGGGAGATATTTATTGGTATCGGTCCCATGATATCAATATTTTCCAATCACAATATGCCAAAAAACCCGATTTTTTGCGATATATTGGCTGGTATTTGCGCCTAGGTTATGATTTGCAAAAAAACATTTGCCTACATATGTGATATTGAATGCTGCGGCCGATCTCGATACCAATATTTTCATACATACAAAAGAGGCTAAAAGCATAAGAGATTAACTACTAACCAGCATAGTGTCCTCTAGGGTTTGCATGTGGATGTAAGGATAAAAATTGTGGAACTGGGCCCCAGAGTCTTCTATATAATGCACTCTGCTTTACATGCAGATAGTAAACATGGCAATTAGATGACAAAGTCTACATTAATATACACCAAATATTATAGAAGATGAGGATCCCACTTTGACAACGGTTTGACCTACATAAAGTATCCCCAAAATTAACAAAACAGAAAGATAGATAGAAACTCTATATCATCAGAAGTGAAACTGATCAGTGTTTCTCTGAGAAGCATGATAGATTCTAAGTTTTAATATCAGACTTGCAGATTAAACTACAAACCTGAGTTTACCCAGAAAGAAAACCAGTAGCCCATCAAATCAAACTACTTCAGAACAGGATATTCAGAATCGTAAGTACAAATATTATGTGTTAGCTAGCCCAACCAAGAAAAAAATCAACTTTTTCAGTCTAAAGATGAATTTAAGGGAGCCAAAAGGTACGGGCTAAGACAGAATATAGACCAAAGAATTATCTTTTTACATTCTTTGGTCTCTGTTAAACCCAGATTCAAACTCATTTTCTCGGGAATTCAGCCAAAATGATGGGAAACCCAGATCCACAAATTGTAAAAAACCATGGAAGAATAAAAGAGAAGACCCAGAAGAGAGGAAAAACAGAGATCTTAAGAGGTTAGAGCACATTACACTTCTGGGAAGATCTGCGTTCTCAAATATGGGTCTCCAAGAGAAGATTGTAACTGAAGATTGTTTCTCAAATATGCCATTCTCTGTGTATTTGGCAAGTAAGAAATGAATGGAGAGAGAGAAAGCAGAGAGAAAAAGACCCAGTAAACCAAACAACTTCATCCTCGAATTCATCACCATTTTCGCTTCTCCTTTCACTGCTATCGCCCTCATTTTTCTTCTCCCTCTTTCTCCCTTTCCTCTGCTTCTGCTTGCAGCAAAATCTGAAGACAAATCAGAGCAAAAAATTTGAAAATCAAACAAGTCAGCTTAACAGCTCTCACCTCCTCTGTAATAATATGGCCCTCCCTCTGTTTCATTAGCAACGGAAATGTTGATGAATGAAAGACAACTCCTTTTCCTAAGCATCGAGCCCTTCCTGTTTTTGCTATTTTTGAATAAATAATCATTTTTTCTCCCAATAAAAAAATACTTCCCTGATTATCTTCTCTCTCCTCCAGTACTGAACATCTCCCTCCCGCTTTCCCTCTCTCTCTCCCTCTGAAAATTTATTGCGGGGATATTAGCGAAGAGAAGTCAAGAATTCATGGTGGAATTTTATATTATTTGAAAATTTATTTAAATTTTAACGGTAATAATTTTATCC